>CAUYLG010004377.1:0-72857 GCA_963573385.1 Cacajao melanocephalus | reverse complement strand
TGTTAAGCACAATTATTGGCATAAAAGAGGTTTTTAATACCCATTTTTAGACTGCATTCTAGCCTGGGCAATAGAACAAGAATCCTGTTCTCTCTCCCTCTTTCTCTTCGTCTTTCTTTCTCTCTTACATTCTTTTTTTTTCTTTCTTTCACTCTGACTTTCTTTCCTTTTTCTTTCTTTCAAAAATAAAAAATAAAAAAATAAAAAAATTTAAAAAAAAAGAAGATGTTATCGCCAATTAATTTTCTACACAAGTGCTAACACAATTTACTGGAGAAAGAATTGTCTTTTCAACAAATGATGCTATAACAACTGGATAGCCACATGCAGATGGATGAAGTTGGACCCATATTTCACACCATACAAATGGTAACTCAAAATTTATGAAAGATATTAATATAAGAACAATATTTATGAAGAACTAAATTGTAAACCACTTAGAAGAAAACAGAGGCACAAATATTCAAGACCTTGGATTAGACAATGGTTTCACAGAAATGACAAGAAAAGCACAAGCAACACAGGAAAATCTGATAAACAGGGTGTCATCAAAACTACAGACTTTTGGACTTAAAAGTACGCTGTTAGAAAGTGAGAGACAGCTACCCACGGAAAAGGAGAAGACATTTGCAAATGATATATTTGATTGGAGACTTGTATCCAGAATATATATAAACACAGCTCAAAAATAAAAAGACAAACTAATTTAAAAGTGAGCAAAAGATGAATAGACACTTCTCCAAAGGTGATGCACAAGTAACACAGGAAAGTATCCAACATTATTAGTCATTAGGAAAATGCAAACCAAAGTCACAATAAGATATCACTTAAAACACACTCGGAAGGCAAACAATAGCAAGTGTTGGTGAGATGGAGAAATCAGAATCCTTAAACAGTGCTGGTGGGGATGTGAAATGATGTATTCACTTTGTAAAAACAATTTGGCCATTCTTCAAAAGTTACACAGAAACACCATATGATCCAGTAATTCAATCCTAGGTATATACCTAAAAGAATTGAAAATGTATGTTCTGGAATAAACCAAAATGCCCATCAATGATAGACTCGGTAAAGAAAACATGGTACGTATACACTATGAAATACTATGCAGCCATAAAAAGGAATGAGATCGTGTCCTTTACAGGGACATGGATGGAGCTGGAAGACATTATCCTTAGCAAACTAACACAGGAACAGAAATCAAATACTGCATGTCCTCATTACTGGGAGCTGAACAATGAGAACACATGGATACAGGAGGGAACAACATACACAGGGGCCTCTTGGGGGGATGGGGGAAGTGAGAACATCAGGATAAATAGCTAATGCATGCTGGGCTTAATATGCAGATGATGGGTTGATAGCTGCAGCAAACCACCATGGCACACTTTTACCTATATAAAAAGCAGAGCTGCTTAGGAGCAGCTGTACATCTGAGCATCCTGCACATGTATTCTGGAACTTAAAATATTTTTTTAAAAAAAGAAAACATATGTCTACACAAAAACTTGTACACAAATGTTCATTGCAGCATTATTCATAATATTCAAAGATGGAAACAATTCAGTTGTTCACTAACTGATAAATGAATAAATAAATGTGGTCTATCCATACAGTGAAATATTATTCAACCATAAAAAGTAATGAAATACAGATACATGTTAGACTATGGATGAATTCTGAAAACATCATATCAAGTGAAAAAAAAAAACAGAAACAGAAGGTCACATTGTGTATTATTCCATTTATACAAAACATTCAGAATAGGCAAATGCCTATGCCAGAAAGTGAAATTAGTGGTTTCCAGGGACTGGGGATGGAGGGAGACTAGAAAGAAGCTTCTCAAGAATATAGGGTTTCTTTCATGGGTGATAAACATATTCAGGAGTTTGATAGTGGTGAAGGTTGCACAACTTTGTGGCTATGCTAAAAACCACTGAAAGAGTGATTGTATGACATGTGATTACATCTCAGTTAAAAAAATAAGTGACTCCAGAAAGTTGGAGGTTTAGGGAGACTTTCACAACCTGAAAATTTGATTACATAAATACTCTGCATGTATTGAGCATCTACTATAAGCTGTGCCCTTTTCTGTTATATATATTTTTGATTTAATTTATTCTGTATAATGACTGCATAAAGTAAGTTGAAATACCCACATTTCAAAAATGAGAAAACTGTGGCTCAGAGACCTACTGGGATAAGAAGTAAATAAATCAATAATGAAATAATAATGTCCCTATTCCTCATGGCGCTGAATCCAGTTCAAACAGTTCTTGATGATAATTAACTGTTTGTCTTCAGGGTCAAAATCATCACACATCTGACATGTGACTGCCAGGCTCCTAAGCATCTCTG
This sequence comes from Cacajao melanocephalus, assembly GCA_963573385.1. Lineage (NCBI taxonomy): Eukaryota > Metazoa > Chordata > Mammalia > Primates > Pitheciidae > Cacajao > Cacajao melanocephalus. The sequence goes on along the minus strand of CAUYLG010004377.1, from coordinate 70,499 downwards.
CTGTATGCGGCATCCACAGGCTGTTCATCTTGGGGAGCAGAATGAGGCCCCATGTGGCATCCTGTTTCCAGGCAGCTGATGTGGTCCTTCAGGCTTTGGAACCCCGAGGACCACATGTCCACTAAGCCATGTAGTGCTGGTGTGTCTAAGGATGAGAAGAGTTGCGCTCAGTAGCCAATTCATGTTTCTGCCACCAAATGTCATTAACAAAATATTCTCACTTAATATACAAACTGCCCCCTCCATGCTTATCTAACAAATCTGGATTCACAGGGTAGAATCAGCAGACCCCATATATTTATCCAGATGTAACACAAAAGTGCATAATTCAAAGAGGCTTTGCTCTGAATTTTTGCAGTGCTCAGCAGACTGTAATTTACTCTGTAGACCACAGGGCATTTGGAGAAGTCTAAGGACCACGAGCGGCTCCCTTGAGGCTGGACCATCAGATGAGGTCAAGGAAGTGGCCAGAGGAGAGGCCAGGGTGGGAAGGTTAGCAGATGCAACAATCAGTGGAATTTATGGCCATGCCAGAGAGTTTATACTGGGTCCTAAGGGTAGTGAGAAGCACCCCAGTTTCTAATGGGAGAAGCATGAGGATGGCTTCTGAAAAGAAGGGCATGACTGCATTTCATGGAGCTCCTACTACATTCTAGGCAATTATTTCGTGAAGAATACAGTGATGTGTAAATCTCAGAATCTGTCTTCTTTTGAGAGGAAAGGCAGGCATGGAGTAAAAGATAAAATAAAGGCAAAATAATATTTATTAAATGCACAGGCAAAAAGTGTTCCAGGAATTCAATAAAGAAGAAATGACTTTAAGATATGTGTTAAAAGCTAAGAAAATGAAACAGAGAAATTTCAGCCACATGTGCCTAATCTGAAAGGTGGATTCTGATGGGCAAAAAGACAGAGCTGGGATGAGGTTATCCTCAGCCCCAGGCTGGGGTGGTCACAACTCTAAAGGAAAGCTTCAGAAATGAGAATGATGCTGCTAATAGGCTATGAACCATAGCCTTTGAAAGTAGAATCTCTCCTTTAAAAAATTGAATACAGTCATCAGTTTCATCATCTTTTATACACAAGTGTCTAAGAAGACAAAAGGTATTTGATTAAAAGTTCTGTGCTGGGTGAACACATCTCTGATATACACGTTACACACAGTCATAGGCAAGTGCAGAGTATAGACCAAAGCCCCCTACTCTAGCTCCCCAGCTTCACCATCAGCAGGGACAACAGACTTCACCAGCACTCTGCAACTAACGATGCCTCATCACCACGGAAAGCTGCATGACATAAAAAGTCACCAAACCAGACACAACTATGAAGAAGTAAAACTATATCAGGAAGCTGCCTGGGTTAACCATGGAAAAGGGCACTGAGGTTAACCCAAGTGCCACTGAGGTTGGTTTTTAATCCCAGGCTGAAGAAAGCTGGGTCCCAGATGGAAGAGAAAGGTTAGTGGATCCAAGAACAAAAGGTTACCCTTCCTCTTAACCAGCTGTCTAATTCTGCAAGTCCTGATAGGCACCAGGATGGAAATGTGGGCCCCTAGGACGTCCTATACCTGGGGTCAGAACACTTGGATGCATGCCCACTCTGCTACCTCCCAGAGCCACAGGCTCCTGCAGGGACTTCATTTCTAGAAAGCTAATTTTCATCTGGTAAGTGAGGGGAAGAGACCAGAGTTTACTAAACATAGTTCAAGTCCAAAAGTTGCCACATTTCCTCATTTTTCCCTCACATGCCCCAAGAGGCAGGTGCTACTCTTCCCATTTTACAGAGGAAGATACTAAAGCTCAGAGAGCTTAAGTAACTTGCCCAAATTGTGAAGGTGGTTAATTAATAATGTAGGGTGTTATCCAGGTCAGGCTGACCCCGAAGTCTGCACTTAGCAGACAGTAATTTCCTTTGTGGCAAATGGGCTTAGCCATCCCTCTTGCCTCCTCCACAGATGTTTGTAGAGCAAAAAGAAATGAATGGATGGGATGGAGGTCTGTGAGGCATACCATGTTCAATCCACTTCCTGGAAGAAGAGCTCTAGGGGAGTGGGAACAGGCCTGGGGTAAATAGCCCTGGGAAGTCATGGTCCATGTCACCCTGGTCCTGCTTTGCCTATGGGTAAGGAGGAGATGGGAGTAAAAGGCGCTCTCGCTGAATCTCAGCTGGATAGACTCCAGGACTCTCTAGACAGAGAGTCCACGGCAGTCAGCTTGGCTTCCAACGTGCCTTTTCAGAGGTAGAAAGGAGAATTTCCAGGCCTGGGGGAGCTTCACCTCTGAAGTCTGACCCACGGGTCTGCTGCTGAGAGTGACTGCAGGTAGTAGGGCATTGAATCAGCAGATGCCCTCAGGACAGTGAGTCAGCTAGAACAGGGTGATTTCCCCTGGCAGGCTGCCCATTTCCCACAGACTGGCTGAAATCTGAGCAAGCAAGGCCCAGTGGAGGCGAAATGAGAAGTGCCTCCGCAGGTGCTTTGCTTCTGGGGAGAGTAATCTGGGGAAAAGGAACCAGTGTGCTTCAATATGAATGCACAGGCTTAGAGAGGCAGGGCTTGGACCAGAACCTTCATTTGAACCCCTTAACTTAGGGACTCAAGGCAAGTTATAATTCCCTTAGCTCACCTCCTACATTTGTGAGATGGAGATAACCCCTAGCCTGAAAGATTCTGTAAGAATGGAATAAAATAGTGAGTAAAGTCCCCCACATAAAATCCAGGAAATTGTAGCTGCTGTAACCAGGATGCTGAAGACAAAGATGACCACAGTGATGATGACAGGTCCCTCCATTATCAGAAGCACAGGGTGCCCATCTGTCTCCAGTGGATTCAGCGGTGTACAGGGCTCTGCCATGGCACTTATTTCCCTTGTTTCAACTGAGCTTCGTGATAATCCCACTATGCAGGCAGTGTAAGGATTCTCTTTTTTAACGGACGAGGAAACTGTGGCTCAGCAGGCTAAATGAACTTCTTAAGTGACAGAACGGGCAGCTGCAGAAGTGAAGGCTGTCACCCGGCTTGGCTGATCCTGCCCTCCTCTTTCTCTAGAACCTGCAGCTGGTGCCATGGCTCTGTGGCTGAGCCTCTGCCAGGAAGCAAACCTATTTCTAGGGTCACATTTAGGCAGGATGAATACTAGAGCCTTTTTTGTACTTTTCACTCAACAAGTATCAGGCTGAGTGCTTCTCCTTGAATAAATAGAAACATGAATTCCATTGCACACATTTTGTCAAAAAAAAAAAAAAAAAGAACAAAACATGCTTAGGTTTCATCATTTTTTAGTTACTTCTTTGGAACAGTAGCTGTGATCAACTTGAGAAAATGTAATTGCCCAATTGAAGCTATCTAGGAAAATCTTCAAAATCTTTCTCATGTTTTTTCCAACGTGCCGCACAGAAACGTCCTCAGGTCCATCTGAAAGAAAGTGAGAGCAAGTGCCAGGAAAACCGGGAGCTTCTCTGGACCTGCCCTTTACAGGGTGGCTTGGGGTAAGTCTCTGAAACACTTGGGACCTCTGTGTCTTCATATTTAAATGAGAAGAATGGGAAGTACTCCCTGTCCCCCTGGGCAAACGTCCTTATCAGTGTACCTGGAACTACACTAGGGCGCAGGAACGACATAATGCGAGGGTTTCCTCTCATCTAGAATGCTCAGGATTTCTCCACTGAATTCCCCATAAGTCCCGTCCGGGCAACCTACATAAAGTTTCCACTTATATTGAGTATCTCACAGGCCACTTGAATTGAATTGGCAGTGGAGTCTAGGGGTGAAGAGCCCAGACTTGGGGTCAGACTGACCTGTACACATCCTAACTCTGCACTTAATAACCATAAACTCTGGCAATTCTTTCATCAGTAATATGAAGGTGACAATAATAGCATATCGTCATAGGATGGTGGTAAAAATTAAAGAAATTTACCTATATGAAGCATTTAGAACAGTCTGTGCAAATGATATCATTTCAATATTACCTACACTCCCTCAGAATTTTCTATCATAGTAAATTTCTCCACCATCCATCTATCCATGCATCCTTCCTTCTATCCATCCAGTTGCATAAGAAAAAGATGGGAAGTCATCTTAGCATCTGACCTTCATCCCTGCCACTCTGAGTCCTCCCAATTCTAATCCTTTATTCATCACCACTTCCAGTACCTTATCTAAGACACCATTCTCTCCTACCACAATTCCTGTCTTCAATCTCATTAGTATAGCCAGAATAATTTTTTAAGGTAAAAATCAGATCGTGCCATCCCCTGCCTCCCAATGCATTTAAAATTAAACCCAAACTTTTTATAATGGCCCTGCATAATCAAACCCCTTCCTATTTCTCCAACCTCACTTTGTATCACTCCTTCCTACACTCTCAGCTTGGGACACACTCGCCTCTTTCAATTTCCTGAATGCACATGGCTCTTTCCAATATTAGAATCTTCACAGATAACATCTGCTCTGCCTGTTATGTTCTTCCCCTTCTCCTTGCAGGCTGACTCCTCACTTTTCAGATGACAGTCTTCATATTACATCTTAAAATGGTTTTCTCTGAAAAAGATGTGATTGTCCTTTGTAGCATATATGGCAATGTAAGAGTAAATATATATATTTTTGTGTGCATACACAGTATCTAGAACTGTGTCTGACATGGTACCCTCTAGGCACATTTGGGTATTTGGTGGTTGCAGTGTGGCTAGTCTAAATTGAGCTGTGTTGGAAGTACAAGTACATACTGAAACGTGAAGACTTCTGACGAAAAGAAAACAATCGCTTTATCAATTTTTGCACTTATTGCTTATTGACACAATATTTCAGATATGCTTAGTTAAAATGGATTAGTAAAATTAATTTCATCTTACGTTTTAACTGCAGTTACCGGAAAACTTACAAAACTTGAAATTGCATATTTTGGGAGCTACTAGAGCATTGATCCAAAGCATAGAGGTTTTCAACAAATACTTTATGGAATGAATAACAGAATCTTCCTGAACTATCAATAGTTCTAGAAGGTAAGGAAAAGATACTTAAATAAGTAATCAGTAAGAAATGTATAACATGTTTTTACATTGACAAAACATGAACATGCTATGGAAATAATGTCAATTTCACATGAAGCTTTAAAACAAAACTTGAGACAAAATAGAAATGTTGGGTGCAATGAAATCGTCACTTCAAGCTATGCTGGGGACTCCATGGGTGACCTCTGTCTGTAGATACTGATGTGCTCTGTGAATAACAGCAGGGACACCCTGGATGGTGTGCACAAAAACAGACATGAAGACCACCATCGGAAATGGTGGTTACAGAGACAACCGTTCCCTCCAAAACGATCTGCCTTTAGAAGGCAGCAACTCACAAGACTAAGCAAATGTTTCCCTGAAGGAATGAGTGTCACTGGGCCCCTGCTCACTGAAAGCTAACAAGCCCCAGTAATGAAGGAAGGCCAAGGTCCCTTACTAAGAGTAATGTTAAAATATCTGTATTTGTGGCCAGACGCGGTGGCTCACACCTGTAATCCCAGCACTTTGGGAGGCCGAGGCGAGTGGATCACCTGAGGTCAGGAGTGCCAGACCAGACTGAGCAACATGGTGAAATCCCATCTCTACTAAACTTATAAAAATTACCTGGATGTGGTGGCATGCACCTGTAATCCCAGCTACTCAGGAGGCTGAGGTGAGATAATCACTTGAACCTGGGAGGTGGAAGTTGCAGTGGGCCAAGATCATACCACTGTGCTCCAGCCTGGGCAACAGAGCAAGACTCTGTCTCAAAAAACAACAACAACAACAAAAACCCTGTATTTGCATAGCACTTAAAATTGAATGCCACATTTTCTACAAGTTTTCTTATTTGGTACTGGAATCAATTCTAGGAGGAATGTTTCTATTTCCATTTTACAGTTTTGTGAACTGAGACAGGTTGCATGACCGTCTTTGAGACCCTTGGTGTGCTCTGTTCATCTCCATTTACTGCACCCATGAAGGAGGTGCTGAGCTGATGAATGAGTAGGGACAGATCTGCTGTGTGACAGGGCCAGGGGACGTCACACTCATGCTCTTTCAGAACAGCACAGCACTCTCAGTTAGAATGGTCCTTTGACTCCTTTTGTAGGGGTGCCTGGAGGAAGGTCTTGGAGTGGTATCTTTGTTAAGAGTGAGTGAGTTAGTCTACTGCCTTTTTTTGTGTGTTATTTTCAATGTTTGTCCAGCCATTGCCATTCCTGGTGGCGGGGGAGCGGGCAGTATTTCAACCTGCTCTAAGTCTGCACAGAGTTTCTAAATCTGGCATCTTGGTGCAAAGGGAATCTGTAGGGACTGAAAAGAGACCATTGTTTAAAGCAATGCTGGAATATCTTGTCCTATAAAATCAATCAAAATATTTGTTAACACCAAGTTTGATGCTTTGGGGAAATACGGAAATGGAAGAGAAAAAGCATCTTTGTCAAGGCAGTTTGGTTCTTGAATATTGCAAAAAAGTACAAAAGGACCTAAGATTCAGACAAAGCACCAGGAGGGAAAGGAAGGAAAAGAAAAAGCAACTAACATTAAGAAACCTTGCTGGGAAGTATTGTTCTTGTGTGTATGTGGTGGTGGTGGTGATGCCAGTAGGGGAGGAAGGGTGACTTTTTTCCTAAGGAAAGATGTTGGTTGACTTCCATGTCCTATATCCAGCAGTGGTTGATTCCTAGGAAAGGTCCTTTGGGCCCTACTTTAATAAATTATAATGAATGGTTGGCAATTAGTGGATCAATATTTGTATCATACTAGCAGTCTCTCAAGTATTTGAGAGCAGTCTGTTCTGTGTGCTACACTGCACAGTTACTTGACTGATGTCATTAACTTTCATAGCAAACTGTCTTTTGTTTTTAATGCAAAGGTAACCTTAGCTCAGCCTTGTCAGAATTAAACTTAATTAAGCAATAATAGTGTTCATTGTGCCTCAGGCACTACGGGGGATACAGAGATTAATACTCATTCTTTGCCCATTAAGGTGAAACTTTCTTTAGGGAAATTCTACATATTGAAATTTAATCAATAGGAAAATTTCAAACTGAAGGATGATTATATTATGAAAAGATTTGTATGTGTGTTATACTTCACAGGAGTAGTCATGTAAAGTTATTTCAAATGATGAAAGACTGTTGATTATATTTTTCATAGAGAGAATTTACAGTGATGTTTTCAAGAATCCAGCCACTATATCACCTCCACATTTAATGCCTGTGCATTAAGAAATTTTACTGCATATTCAGAAATGAAGACTCTTTTTTTGTTAGGGAATAGAAAAATTGAAAATGACACCAAATGCTAGGCAAAATTAGGACATCGACAATTGTTAGAAAAGGTCGTCTAATTAATTTTCATTGATTGATTTATCAAAATCATCAGCAAAGTCTAAGCTAAAAAACACAAAAGCAAAATTTTTGGGAAATTGTATCGCTTAACTAGAATTCACTTGTATAACTTTGGTACAATGTGTAAATAATTAAGATACACTTCTGCCAATTAAGAATAGAACAAGTATTTTCATATTATACATAATCTACATATATATTTACACATACGTAAATAGGGTCCAAAAATCCATCTAGCAATGCGTATGGATCAATGCCTATATATATATATAACATACAATATCATCCTGAGTGCTGCCAAAAGCAATTGAAAGTCGTGATTCTTATGTTGGTGGACCTTATGGTTAATGTGGGGAGAAGAAATTCATCACGGGGGTAGGAATGAGCTTGTCAAGCAGCAGAGCTGGGTGAACCAAACCCCCTGAGAGTCCTGGCTGCTGAGGGTGAGAGATCACCAGGAAACAACTTTTCTGCTTTATACCTTGCTGGACCCCAGGCCCCTCAACTCACAAATCCAGGCATTACTTGTTTTTTCCATTTGATTTTTTTTTTCATTAATCAATTAATTTATTTTTTCTTTTCAAGCCTCCACCTTCTAGGTTTGCCCTTTGCAAGACCATGACATATATAAGTCTTAAGTTCTGGTCTCAGGAACCACTTCGAGTTGGCCTTCAGCAGCCCTGGTGTATTAGTCCATTCTCAGACTGCTATAAGGACATATCCAAGACTGGGATAATTTATAAAGGAAAGCGGTTTAATTAACTCACAGTTACGCAGAGCTGGGAGGCCTCAGAAAATTTACAGGCATGGTGGAAGAAGAAGCAAACATGTCTTTCTTCACAAAGTGGCAAAAGAGAGAAGAATGAGAATGAAGAAGGGGGAAATTCCCTTATAAAACCATCAGATTGGCCAGGCATGGTGGCTCACACCTGTAATCCCAGCACTTTGGGAGGCTGAGATGGGTGAATCACCTGAGGTCAGGAGTTCAAGACTAGTTCAAGACTAGCCTGGGCAACATGGTAAAACCCTGTCTCTACTAAGAATACAAAAATTAGCTTGGCATGGTGGCAGATGCCTGTAATCCCAGCCACTTGGAAGGCTGAGGCAGGAGAATCACTTGAACCCAGAAGGTAGAGGTTGTAGTGGGCGGAGAGGGTGCCGCTGTACTTTAGCCTGGGTGACAGAGCAAAACTCTGTCATTCATATATATATATATATATATATATATATATATATATATATATGTAATCAGATCTCATGAGAACTCACTCACTATCAGGAGAACAGCATGGAGGTAACCACCCCCATGATTCAGTTACCTCCCACTGGGTCCCTATTATGATATGTGGGGATCATGGGAACTACGATTCAAGATGAGATTTGGGTGGGGACACAGCAAAACCACACCACCTGGCAATTCCATTTCCCTGGCCACTCATTCACTCAGCATCCTCCATAACCAGCCTTTCTCCCACCCCAAGCTCCTCTCTCCAACCAGCGCCTCCTCCCCAGCCCACCCCAGTGAGCCAGTCTCCTGCTCAAACTCCTATACATTTCTAGCCTTTGTAAGTTGCAGTATAAACCTGTCAGGATCCCATCCTGTTCTTCCACTTTTACTAGAAGAGTTGTTTCTCCTCCCCAAAGCTGAGGCCTCTGCCAATGATTTGGATTTATTTCTGCCTAGGCATTAGGCAAGTGATGTTCATACTATTTTTTTCTTTTATTTAATATTAAAACTTACCTTCTCAACTGGATTCTTACTACTGTCTTTTATGCATATTTAAATCTCCTTCACCTCCTTCCAGCTTCCTTCCTTTCAGAGATAAATTTCTCAAGATCTTGTTCACACACCCTCTGTTTGGTCATCTTCTTGTCACTTTTAAACCCATGTCACCGGGGCTTTAGGTGCCATCTTATTCTATCTCTCAAAATTATTTGGCCGTCTTGACCTGAAGTTATGGTTTAGGTTGAAGTGTTTTCTCCTAAACAGTGCCTTAACCTCTGGTGCCTGCAAGTGTGACCTTATTTGGAAATAAGGTCTTTGTAGATGTTATCCAGTTAAGATGGAGGACATAGGGCGGCTCTAATCCATATGACTGGATTTATAAGACGAGAAGAACACAGAGGGAAGCTCGGGCAGTGACAGAGGCAGAAATTGGAGTGACATGTTCAAAAGCTAAGGAACACCAAGCACTGATGGCAACATAGGATGGGACAGATTCTCCCCTAGAGCCCAGGGAAAGAGCATGGCCCTAGTGACACCTTGATTTTGGGTCTCTGTCCTCCAGAATCCTGAGAGAATAAATTTCCCTTGCTTAAAGCCACTCAGCTCATGGTATTTTTTTAGAGCAATCCTAGGAAACTAAAACAGTGAGTAAGAGAGAAAGTTTTCTCGCATTGGGCCCTGACTACTTTAGTTCATTCATTAGCATAGCCTAGTGCTGCCTGACACAGTGTCTCATTCCTCAAGCACCTTCAGGAATCTGGCTAATCTGGTAAGACAATTGTATTTAATCTTTTTTAGAGGTGCCTAGCTCATACTTTGGTTTTAAAGAAACCTTCAAGCCTTTGATCCAAAATGATCATCATCTATGGCAATGTCAAGCCCTCAGAACACTAAAGAAGTGTGGAATGAGGACTTCCAATTTGTGTCCTTCGTGCCTGGGGAACTGGATGTCTTGCAGACTCACAGGAGCCTGTCAGCTTAGGCCTGCTCAGAGACCCCGTGGGTTGGTGTCCCTTTTCACTCTACCAACTGAGCTTACTTGGATAATAAATCATACTGTGGCCCTATTCAATGTCACTCGTTGAGTGACTACCTGTTCTGTCTTTTTGTAGGCCTCATCTTTCTTATAGAAAAATGTATTTTAATTAAAACAATTGAACTCATAGTAATAGAGAGTAGAAGAATGGTAGCCAGAGGCTGGGAAGGATGTTGATTGGGGAGAGGAGATGAGGATGGTTAATGGGTCTAAAAAATACACAGAGGCAAAGAATGAATAAGGCCTACTATTTAACAGCACAACAGGGTGACTATGGTCAATGATAATTTTATTGTACATTTAAAAATAACTAAAAGTATAATTGGTTGTTTGTAACACAAAAGATAAATGTTTGAGAAGATGAATATCTCATTTTCCGTGATGTGATTATTATATATTGCATACCTGTATCAAAACATCTCATAGACCCCATAAATATATACATCTGCTATTTACTCACAAAAAAGAAAAAGAAAAAAAAGCAGAAAAATGTATTTTAATAGTGACCTACAAAGGGTTTACGTGGTGAGCCTTCTCTCCTGTCACTCCATAAAGACACAAATAGACTCTCAGAGTCCACACAGGTCTTCCTTGTATAAAGATACATTTTAAAAAAAATTATAAATTGAGAAAATAATGTTTAAAAAAGAAGATAATAACAGAAGAATTTTCATAGCTAGTGATCAGAGTAGTATATTTTATTCTCTACAAAACATTCATAATTTATTGTTTTTAATTTAACAATCAATATTAAAGCATTTTCCAAGTTACTGAATATGCTTTTGTACTCGCCATTTGTATGGGCTTCTGTTATCCCATCATGTGTAACACTGATTCTTGGATGATGTGCCCACATGGCTGGTGATTCTCTCTTGCTTCCATTCAAGCCCATTCAACTCAGTCCTATTCAAACCCCACCTAGTGCTTCCTGCCCCTGGACACTGATCTGCACAGTTCTTCACAGGGGCAACTGGTACCTTCCCAATGCCAAATCTAATGGGAGAATTTCCATTTGCTTTCTTCTTGATTGATAGACAGTACTTGGTTCTTTATAAGAAACCAGTGAGTTCTATAAGTGCTAGCTCTTCAGGATCTCCTTTTTCCTTGATTGTTCCTTACTTTCACTGGGCCTCTCTTCACAAAACCATATTTCAAAATTATGCAACTGCCTGCTCTCGATCTTGCTTGAAAAATCTCACAGCCACTACAAACTTAATTTATCCAGAAATGAACTCAAACTCTTATTCTCAGAGGGAAGGTGAAAAGAAGTGTGTTCATTTTTCAAACTTTTCATAGCAGGAAGTCAATAGATGTAAGAAAATAATGAAGCATGCAATTAAAAGTAAACATTAATAACTTCACATTCCTAATGGTCCACATGTTTTTTTTCTAAATATTGGAAACTCCTTGTAGAAACATAGCTCTTGTAAAGAAATGTTTATTTGAGATGTTTACATTTCATTTTTCTTTAATTCTTTTGTCATTTGTTAGTTTCAAGTAATTCTTTAAAATATAATTGACTTAAAGTTATGTCTAATATTCTTATGTTCTCTTTCTATAGATATATACATATATACATACATGACATTTATACCTTATCTATATCTGTTATATATGTATATACATATGTATGTATTCAGAATGAAATAAATATTTTACTCAGAGATAGTGTGAGTGCTTTTCAGAATTTTCTTTGAATGTTTTAATCTTCATGTACTTGTTTTATTTTAGTTCTTTATGTTTAATAATAGCATGTATTTTTTTATTTAAAAAATTTGTACTTAAAAACCCTGTTAACCTTAAAAAAAAACCAGCCTATTCCTCTGATGTTTTCTGTCTCAGTAGACGTGACCAGCACCCCCGCCACCCAGGCTAGAAAACTAACATTTCCTCATGACCCCCTTCACTCATATTCTTCATCCCCTATGATCACCTGCCAGGTCCTCCCAAGTCTGCCTCTGAAATCCTTCTCAAACAACTCTTCATCTCCCCATTCCCATGACCCCTCTCCTCCTTCAGACACTTCCACCTTTCCCTTGAACTTCTGTAGGAAGGGCCCTGTCTCTCCTAGACTGGCTTCCTTAGATGCCTGCCTTTTCCAGAAGGATCCAGCAACTTGCTATCCAGCCATCCTACTCTAGCTTAAAGTTCGTACATGGCTTTCTATCATCTGGAAGACAAAGTAAAAGTTCTATTTCTGGACAAACACACCCAGAATCTTCATGGCTGCTGCCCTCATCTCATACTCATCTATCATCACACCCAGAACTGCCTACCATCCCATCACCACCGCGGATTCCATGTCTGTTTGCTTTTTTGTTTGTTTTAACCTGTCCCAACACATGCTCACAATGTTTTCTGTCTGCCTACGTTGCCGTTTCCCCTCATTTCTTTATTTTTCATCTTGCTAAATCCTGCAATGTTTCTTGAACTTAGGCACAGAAGACTGCCTCAAATACTGAATGCCCAGGGTTTTCAAGTCCTCTTTTATATACTCTTGCCATGCATTCCTGGAGGACAAAGATAATTTATAATTTATTTTTGCATCTTTGAGTCTCAGCAGGAGGAGATGCCCAGCCAGCTTTGTGTGTGGAATGGATTTTTAATTGGCCATGTAAGGCACCTTAGAAGCAAGGGATTAGTGGAAGGAACAGGGTTTATACCCACCACCTATATTCCTTGGCTTCTTAAAACAATTCTTATGTCTTTAAGTGTTCCTAAACTTAGCTGCTTGGTCTCTTTAATTAAATTAATTATGAAATCAGTCTTGCATAAGAAAAGTAGAATTCAAGTCCATGGCACAAAGCAATCTTATAGTTCACCAATAGGTTGAAAACTCATATAGTCAGCCATACAAAGTATATTTGTTCTAAAAGAATCAAGGAAAAAAAGTCAAAAACATAAATTTTAAAACTGCATACTCAGCCTTTTTCTACTTAATAGTCATGTAACATAAAATTTACATGAATTTTGAGTTTTCCTTCCTTCCTGTTTTCCTTCCTCCTTCCATCCCTTCCTTCCTCCCTCCCTTTCTTCCTTGCTTTCCTCATCTTCATTTCTCTCATGAAAGGAGACAGTATCTCCTACAAAGCTTTGAGAATTACAGGATAGAAACTGTAGTACACCATGTGGGAAGCAGGAGGTGCTCAATCAACACTCATCCCATGTGGTTCCTGTGACCTGCAGCTGCCATCACTCCTGTTAGAATCATGAGTGGCTCCACCTCAGCATTGTAGGAACATTTAATTAACATATACTTGAGTCTACCTTTTAAATAATTCTCTTATTGAATGAAAGAGAGAAGTGTATTTGATTTATTGTTAATTTTCTGTTACCTGACACATGATAATCACTTAATAAATGTTTGTTGAAAGAAAAGGTAGGTAATAATACAGGGTTTATCAAGTGCCAGAGGATATTCTAAATACATTACATTTTAATCCTTTAATCCTGTCAACAACCCTATGAGGTAGGCACTATTGCCTTCATTACCTTATAGGTAAGAAAACAGAGGCACAGAAAGTTTAAGTAACACTCCCATGGCCACTCAACAAAGTGGCTATTAGGGGACTGACTGCAGAATCCAGCCTCTCAATGAAATTAAATAGTCTCTTAGTTAAATTATTTGATTTTTAACAAACTCTTTAAAAATTAAATATAGAACTAAGGCTCTTTCTTATAACTTTTTTATTTCTACATTAAACCCTAGAAAATGAATTATATGTGAACATCATGCCATGTTTTTACATAGGTTAGCTTCACTGCTTAATTAAATAAAAACAATTCCAATTAAAGCATCTCACTTTCATCTTTGCAGCGCCTGCGTGTTGGTGTGTTGGTGCATGTTAGACTGCCATTCAACAAAAGGCAAGACTCTACCTCCACTCTGAGTATTCTGGAAAATGTAAGTAATTGGATCAGACTTTCATATTACTGCCTCCTAGATGATCAGAATCTCAGTTTTCTGCAGAGTCTATCAGACGTTAGGCTCCCCGTATCGCCCGTCAGTACTCACTGAGTCGTGAGGGTTTGGAGATGATTTATTACATGTGACACAGGTTTCTGTTTATGCACTCATAAAGGCCATGTCTGCAAGATCTATAGAGCCAGCCTGCACCAGTACACTGAGCTGAGGTGAATAAATGAATAAATGTTTTGATAATATTAACCAAGCATGTGTGATGTCTCTTTGAGACATCTGTTATTAACAATATAAACAAAAGGAGTCTTCACTGGTTCTATGCTGCTTTCAGGAACAATGTAATGTGGCCAATTTGGTAAGCCTTTGTGGGTATTAATTAGAATAAGTCTTTTTCTGAATATCTCAGGATCAAGTGGAATGCCAGTGCACTTAAGATACAGCTGGATAAAAATAAGTTGGTGATTTTACTTAAAATACCAAACATCTCTCTTGCCCCTTTAGATTTTAATTTAGTGTATCTCAGAGCAAGTTAAGAAAATCAGTGAATGTTTTAACAAACACCAGAGGTTATTATCATTGGCTTGATCCCACTTTCTACAGAGCCAGACTCTGATGTATTGCTTGAAGTCTTCAACAACCTACCAGACAAGTGACTGATGAGCCTTTGACTGGTCAGGTCGAGTGGTAAGTGACTCAGTACCTTGCAAGGCAACTTTGCAACTTTGGCAGTAGGATAGTCCTTCTGGAAGCAGGATATTCTAAAATCTTAAACAGCTTCCCTCTATACAGAAAACTGCCCCATTCAGAAAGCTGCCAGGGCTTGCCTGGCTTATTCTAAATGAAAAAGTGTGACTCAGCATAATTTGTGGAAGGGGGAATAACACTCAACATTATCTTTCAAAAATATAGGGTATTACGTGAGAAAGAAAAAAGTGGGGAAATGCTTTCTGAGCAGACATCATTTTACACTCCTACTCCCTTCTACTTCCAGGCTGAGGGTGAAGGTAAAAGGAAATCAAGAGGACCCTGAGTTTCATTTTTCCAGGATTGGCCATCGGCCTGCCCTAGGCACAGAGAGCTGTCCTGGAAAGCTCCCCATTGGAATGAGAGTGGACACAGAACAAGCAGTGTCCCCTGTGGGCTGGTGACCACACAGTCAATAGAGTTGGGACATTAAAACTGGTCAGTGTGGCTAGGTAATGGCACTGAAGGCCAGATGACCCTATCCATACATGCTCATCTTGGAAATAGGAAAACTGCACCAAATGTGTGTTGTACTGGAGCAAGCTTAGAAAGTCAACACTAAGACAAAAGTATGCCAAATTGCAGGGTCTTATTGCCGGAGGCCAGGGAGGACTCGAGTCTCTCCTACCCGTGGTCCTGAAAGGAGGGTGTCAAGACCTTTTATGCCTGTAAACCACCTCGGGGGTGAGGGTGAGGGGCGGGTGGGGGTGAGGGGTTTCAGACATTCTAAGGGCCAATGGATTCTGTAAATCACCTCCTGGGTGGAGATGAGGGTGAGGGGCTCTGGACATTCTGAGGGCTGGGGGACTTTGGACATTCCAATTGTTACTTAAGTGGTTCACAGAAGTCAAGATAAGCGTTAGTTTACACATTGCCTGGGTAGGGTGGAAATTACAGACCTCAGTTACTTATTACAAGTCGCAGGGTCCAAGATGCTATGGGTTTGGACTGCTTGCCTGTTACATTAGGGTTACAGAGAGCAGTTTCAACAGAAAGCCGAGGTATGGTTGAGGTATGCAGTTTTATGGGGCTTTTACCATGTCACATGTGTACACATCTCCTAAAAGGTGATGACACTGAGTACCATGCGAATGCATTTCCACCACTGAAGGTGGGGAGGGGATGCTAAAATAAAATTAAATTACATTATCAAAACAAAGGAAGATGGCATCTTTGCATGTCTAAGAGTATAGACTACCATTTATTCCAACTACTCATTCAGAAAGCAAAATCTATTTCTCTATAGCTTTTGCCTTTTTCTATCTGTTAGGACCAAAGTAAATTTTTATTTTGTATGCTTTTGTTTTTATTTTCAAAGCAAAATTTTTCTTTTATATGTTTTCTCTTGGGCAACTAAGGATAGAGATTGCTGGGTGCTAAATGTTTATACATTCCTCCCCCAATTCATATATTGAAACCCTAATCACCAAGGTGATAGATTAAGAGGTGGAGCCATTGGGAGGTGATTAGGTCATAAGAGTGAAATTCCCATGGGTAGGATTAGTGCCCCCATAAAAGGACACATGAGAATTTGCTTTTTCTCTCTCTGTTCTCCATGTGTGGACACAGGCAAGAAGATGACCGTCTGCAGTTCAGGTAGCAACCCCCCACCAGACATGGGATCTGCCAATGACTTGATCCTAGCCTCCCAGCCTCCAGAGATGTAGGAAATAAATGTTTGTTGTTTAAGCCACCAGTTTATGGTAATTTGTTATAGCAGCTCAGATTAACTAATATGGTTTGGCTTTGTGTCCCCACCTTAATCTCATCTTGAATTGTAATTCCATACTCTCCGCATGTCATGAGGAGGGACCTGGTGGAAGGTCACTAAATAATGGGGATAGTTCCCCCCACCCCATGCTGTTCTTGTAATAGTGAGTTTTCATGAGATCCAATGGTTTTATAAGAGGGCTCTCCCTTTGCTCAGCACTTCTTTCTCCTGCCACCATGTGAAGAAGGATGTGTTTGCTTCCCCTCTCACTATGATTGTAAGTTTCCTGAGGCCTCCCAGCCATGTGAAACTGTGAGTCAGTTAAACCTCTTTTCTTTATAAGATACTCAGTACTGGTTATTTCTTCATAGCAGCATGAAAATGAACGAATACACTAACTAAAATAGAAATAGCATATTTTTATTTTCTAGGGTACAATCCCAGTTCTATCATATTGGATCTGGCATATCCATAATCTACTGTTCTAGGTACACTATAATTTGTACATATTTTCCATAAGATGTATAACAAATTAATATTATCTACAATCCAAAAAATGGTCCAAGCTATTAGTTTTCTTCCAGTAGTCTGATGAATGCAGCTTGGAGCAGCAGCTATTCTAATATTAATAATAATTTTGAAGATAACATAAAATAATAAAGTAGGTCTAAAACATTATTTAAACACTATGCACACAGCTCATTCTTGATATTATTGATGTCTTAGTCTATTTTGTGTTTCTCTAATAATACCACAGACTAAACAATTTACAATTAACAGAAATTTATTTCATTAATGATTCTGGTGGCTGGAAAGTTTAAGAGTGTGGCACCAGTACTTGATAATGGCCTTTGTGCTGCATCATCCCATGGCAAAAAGAGGAAAGGCAAGAGAGGGTGTGTGTCAGTATGTGTGTGTGTGTGAGAGAAAGAAGAAGAAAGAGAAAGACAGAGACAGAGACAGAGAAAGGCTGAATGCACCCTTTTATCAGGAGTCAATTCCCTCGATAACTAACCCACTCTCATAATAATGGCATTAATCCATGCATAAGGGCAGAGCCCTGATGACATAATCATCTCTTAAAGGATCCCCCTCTCAATACTGTTGCATTGGGGATTAAGTTTTCAATGTATGAACTTTGGAAGAGACATTCAAACCATAGCAATAGGGGATGCAAACAGGTCTAGACAAGGTTCTGTCTTAGAGATTTTATTGCACAAATTTTATTAATTGATCTAGTTATTCATGAAGCTTTTCTAAAAGGTGATTTTTTGTTTTACTTTTTAGTTTTCCACATATTTGATAAGAATAGATTTCCATAACAAAGACTTTCATAAATCTATAGCTTAAAGAATAGAAAAAGTAGAAAAGTTACTTTTCTCATTCATAGCTGTCTTACCATTAACAGAGCCAGGTGTTAAGGCAGTTTTTATTTCTTGTGGTACTTCATGGAACTAGATTCTTTCCAAACCATTGCTCATTCATCTTCTTCCCTACTACCACCACATTCATGGGGCAGCACACCAGACCCCTTATCTGGTTTCTGTAAATAAAGTTTTATGAGAACACACTATTCATTATGTAATGTCTATGACTGCTTTTATGTACCAATGGCAGAAGTAGTACTAACAGAGAAGCCATATTGTCCACAAAGCCGAAAACATTTGTTTTATGTTGTATTTTATTTATTTAATTTTTTTAAATTTTTTTGAGACAGATCTCACTCTGTCATACAGTGGTATGTTCACAGCTCACTGTAGCCTCCACCTCCCAGGCTCTGGTGATCCTCCCACCTCAGACTCCTGAGTAGTTAAGACTATAGGTGTATGTTACCATGCCTGGCTGTGTGTGTGTGTGTGTGTGTGTGTGTGTGTGTGTGTGTGTGTGTGTATTTTTTGTAGAGTTTCAGGCTGCTGATAAAGACATACCTGAGACTGGAAATAAATGAGATTTAATTGGACTTAACAGTTCTACATGGCTGGGGAGGACTCAGAATCATGGCAGGAGGTAAAAGGCACTTCTTACATGGTAGTGGCAAGAGAAAAATGAGGAAAAAGCAAGAGCAGAAATCCCTGATAAACCCATCAGATCTCATGAGACTTTTTTATTATCACAAGAATAGCATTGGAAAGACTGGCCTCCATGACTAAATTACCTGCCCCTGGGTCCCTCCCACAACACGTGGGAATTTGGGGAGATACAATTCAAGTTGAGATTTGTGTGGGGACACAGTCAAACCCTATCAGCTGGGTTTCTCTATGTGGCCCACACTGCTTGAATGCCTGGGCTCAAGTTATCTGTTCACTTCAGCCTCCCAAAGTCCTAAAATTATAAACGTGAGCCAGCACACACGGCCTCAAACATTTACTATCTCTGACTTTTTACAGAAAAGGTATGCTGAATTCTGCCCTAGGATACTGTCATGGTCTGCATGGTTGAACCTGGGTCACCACTACATCTAGACTCACCACTCCATCTGGTTAAAGGAACATGGAAAAGGCACTCTCATTGGTGCCAGGCCTAGAAACAACACATGTCACTTCTGCTTCTTTTAACCAGGAGGAAACTTTAGTCATTGGCAATGCAATGCCAAGGGAGCCTGTGAAATGCAATTGAGCTAACAGTTCCACTCAGGCTATAATAAGCCTGTATTATGAAAGAAGAGGAAGGAGCTTCGCTGGATGGTCAGCAGTCTTTCCCATATTCAATAGAAAAGAAGTGAGTTTGTTTCTACTTTAGTGCACAAACACTTTGTCTTTTTGGACAGACTAAATTGTATCAATCCAATTGTCCCTTTTCATTTAATGTCTGTATTTATTTTAAAGAAAAATATATCCATATGTTTCTGCATCATTTATACTTCTCATCAAAATGTGGTTTCTCAACAGCTATTGGGCATTCAAAAAGTCTAGTAGAAAATGAATAGAAAATTTGGTTTTGTAATATGAAACTGGGAAGTATATGTGGCATCTTAGCTCAGCAGTTCAGCATGTACCTGGCTATTCCCCCAAAGAAAGGGTTCATGCAAATACTGAATAGAGCTGATTGCAAAGGAGACCTTCTTCTGCCCTCATCTGAAAAATCAGATTGGATAATTGTCAGGTAATAGCAAGAGAAACAAAGACACAGTGGATATGCAATGACTCTAACATTGTATAAAAGATCTCAGGTTATAGAATGCTTCCAAATTCATGATCTCATTTGGATAGCATTAGACTCTGTAAGGGAACTGACAGTTATTGAGTAATCTAATGTGCTCTAACCTATTGATATTTCCTGTTCCATTGACAGCCCTATCCTATTAGTATGTCCTGTCCTGCTGTTTATTTCCTGTTCTATTGGCATCTTGATCCTACCTATTAGTGTTTCCTGTTCTCTTGGCATCTCCTGTCCTGTTAGCATTTCCTGTTTTATAATAGTAGCATCACCTGTCCTGTTAGTATTGTTGGTCCTATTAGCATTCCCTGTCCTATTAGCATCCCCTGTTTTATTGGTGTTTTCTATTAACATCCCCTATCCTTTTAGTATTTCCTGTCTTGTTGACATTCTCTGTCGTGTCAATATTTCCTCTTCTATTGGCATCCTCTGTGTATTTTTCTGTTCTTTCATTGCTATAAAGAAATACCCAAGACAGGGTAATTTATTAAGATAAGAGGTTTAATTTTCTCACAGTGTGAGGCTGTATAGGAAGCATAGCATCCTTTGCTTCCAAAGAGGCTTCAGGAAGCTTACAATCATGGTGGAAGGTGAACAGGGAACAGGCACATCACACAGTGAAAGCAGGAGCAAGAGAGTGGGGGTGGAGGAGGTGTCACACACTTTTAAATGACCAGGTCTCAGGAGAGCTCACTCAGTTTCGTGAGGACAGTACCAAGGCGTATGGGATAAATCATTCATGAGAAATCTGCCCCAGGATCCAATCACCTCCCACCAGACCCCACCCCCAGCATTGGGGATTATATTTCAGTATGAGATCCTGTTCTATTAGTAGCTTCTGTTCTGCTAGCATCCTCTGTCCTATTAGTATTTCTGTTCCGTTGGCATCCCCTGTTCTATTAGTATTTCCTGTTTTATATTAGCATCCCCCAGCACCTTATTTCCTACTATGGAAGTTCAGAAATCTACAGCTCAGCCAGTCACTAGCTCCTAGTAATTTCAACACTGAGAAGGGGACAATCAGAAGGCAATCTTTGGAGGTCAGGCTTGTTGCTTTAGCAGTGCAGAGGTCAGCATATCTTTGTCTACTTTCTGTTCCTAGTCTTTGAAAACTCTCTAGATCCTTGTCTTTCTTCCAAGCCTGGTCCTCCAGCCACACAATGAAACTGTGATCCCTCCAATATAATTCCAATAAATTCTCTTTTCATTGAGCCATTATAATACATTAGTGTTGTTTGTAACTAAGACCCTGAATTGAAACAAGCTGATTTTAACATATCCATTATAGATAAAGAAACTGAGATTCAGAAATATTCCTGCTCACTGTCACACGAGGATAGTAAGCTAGTCTTCTAGTAAGCTATAGAACTGACCAGAATCTGTGGTTTTCCTTCTGTATCCAGGGATGTTTTACCCTGTAATGAATAATTATGTAAACTCTCCTGTCTCCTGCAAAGCTAAAGGAACGTTTCTAGCATAGCCTGAGGCCCTCTTTATTTGAGAAGGCCCAATTTCAGTGCCTTCTCTTTCCTGAGGCCTCTGCCAAACAGACCACAGCTAGAGGCTCCCTGATGTATGTTTTCATAACAATTTCTCATATATATATATACACACATATATATTTACATATATAACATTATATATGCAAAACATACTTTCCCCTATATGTTTATCATAAATATCACATACATCTTAATGGGATACACAATTTTTAATGTAGCTTACTGAAATATAAGCTTCTCTAGAGGAGAAACACTCATTTCTTACTATCCTGTCTTCTGTATCATGGGTACTCAATTATGTTTGCTGGGGTAAATAAGTGAGTAAATGAGCAAAAACATGTGGAAGAATAAAATGTCATAAAACTCAAGGAGATTTTCTGAAGCATTATGGTTTTAGAAAAGCAGAATCAAGCATAACCTTATTCGCAACCTAGCATCAGCCTCTCATCAAGAGCCAGAAATTCTGCTACAGCAACCATAACCAGAGAAAGCTAATGTTTTCATGTCCATGGGAGTCTAAGGCTTTGTCAGCAACTGTTCTGCTCAGAGGTTACAGATGAAGAAATATGAAGCCTTTAAAGGAGTTGCCCCAGCCTCTCCTACAGCTAAAGATGCTGTGAGGCTTAACTTCCCAGAATTTTTTCTTCTATGAGTTTGCTAGGGGGTTCTGATATGTGGGACACTCTCTGAGACTGAACTCACCTCCAGAAGGCCCTATTAATGTAAAAATCTCTTCCTTGGCAGGATCACCAATGCATTCATGCAGCAATGGCAGCCTTGGGTCACCAAACAGAGGCTGAGGAGTTGCAGAAGAGAGCAAGATGTACTGCTATGTGCATGAGGCCCACCCACAAAGACAACAACAGGGCGCTAGAGCAATGGGCAGGGGATATGTGGATGAAGACAAACATAAGGAAGAGCAGAGTTGTGAGGGAGGGGCACAAACAGAGTAGGGCACATAGAAGAGAGCACAAGGCATGCTGCAGATGATGAGATTCTGGAGAGTTTTGCCCAGGAAAGGTATAATAGGTTTGCCTGGCTTTTCTGAAGTAGTTCCCAGAGGTGTGTGCCCTATAAATCAATTCAAAAATGAACTCTTCGCAGGTGCCAAGCTGGATCCATGGGGGGCAGAATTTATTTTTCAAGGTAGTCAATTCAGAGTCAACATGGAAGATAAAAAACGTTTACAAGCTTGTGTGATATAATAAAACACATAGAATATTAATCTTCTTCTACAGCATGGCTATTCAAGAAAAGCTATAGGCATCATCAGCAAGTCATGAAGTCATGAGTGTCCATTCTTACCCTCTCTACTCTGCCAGTGTATATGCACAAAGCTGTGCTATATGAACAGCAATGCTGTAGGTGATACTCCCATGATCATACTTTAGATGAGACCCAGTTACATTTTGTAAGACTTTGTCTTGCTTGTAGGGCTCATTCTAGAGACCCTTTGGCCATCTTGATGATATAACAACCATGTTTTAGAATCTCATATGGAAAAAAATTGTGAAAATCTTCTAGGAACTTTAGGCAGCCTCTAGATAATGGAAGTGGCCTCTGACCAACATCTAACAGAAACAAAAACAAGATTGATGCTCTATGCCCTACAACCATAAGGAAATAAGGTAATAAACAACCATGTGGCCCATGAAGACCCTTCCTCAGGTGAGCCTCCAGATGAGAACTCAGCCCTTGTCGTCTCCTTGATTGCAGCCTATGAGACTCAAAGCAGAGGACACAGTTAAGCCATGTGTTGTTTTGAACCACTCACCTGTGATCATTTGTTATATAGCATCAGAACACCAATACAATATGAAACTGGAAGACTGTCTGATATAAAATATTTACATTACTGTGTCTCAAAAGTAAGAAAAGGGATGCAGTGAAATCCAGAAGAAAGAATATTTCTACACTTGGGGGAAGACAGACATGGATTTAAATTAAAATGCCATCTCTCACTAGCTGTGTGATCTTGTGCAAGTCACTTAATTTCTCTGCACCTCACATTCTACTTCTGCAACATTAAAATTATGTGTTCTACTGACCCATTGAATTGATATAAAATAATACATAGGTAGAGGAATAAAATTTAGTAGTGCTGATTGTTAGATTCAGGGAATCATTTATTACAAAATAGAAACATCAAGTATTTATGGAACACTTACTATGGGCCAGTGTACTAAAGAGATGTATAGAGACACAAAGATGCCTTATCTCTGTATCTAAGTATATAGAGATACGGTATCTCTATATACTCAGATACAGAGTGTATGCGTGTGTATGTGTGTGTGTGTGTATATATATATATATATATATATATATATATGGAGAGAGAGAGAGAGAGAGAGGCCATATCTCTATATACTTGGTCTTTGTAGTAACTCTAAGAGGTAGATACTATTATCACAGTTTACACATGGAGAAACCAAAGCACAGAGAAATTAAACGACCTATTCAACCCCATAGCTGGAATTTGAACCAGGACAATCTCCAGTGGGGATAAGCTTGGATGTGACATGGGTACTCATGACACAGAATGACCAGAGATGACACCAGAGGCAGAAACTGTCAGACCCTGGCAAGCTGTGCAGGCCACTCGTAGAAGCTTAGACTTCTTCTGACCTGGAAGCAGGAAAAATAAGAAATGATTCCCTCAGCAACTTGACTGTCAGTAAAGTCGTATGTCTAAGAATAGATGAGGCTTTATAAAACCATTGTTATACATGGAGGTTTGGCTAACAGGAAATTGTACTCATACTCTGGATTAGTCAGGCTTTCAGGAGACAATCTAAGAATCTATTAGCCATCTACAAAAGCACTAGGTGTAGAAATACTTTTTGCATCCAAAACATCTTACAGCTGAGCTTTGAACATTTGAACATTTTGAGAAGTGTGTCTGTTCCTATGTGTGTGTTTGTGTAACCACATGAGTTCCTTTCATCAAACTTTTATACATGAAACCAGCAAGACCATCAGGTTGGAGCCCAAATAGTAACCAGGTCACTGAAGCTGAAAGAGGCTCATGTAATTCCCGTGCTTGTGTTTCATAAAGGCAGAGGAAGAAAACAATCCCTCACTTCTCCTCAGGGCCCTCTGTGCTGGGGACAGCTGGAGGCATGATTGATCAGCAAGTTTTCAACATAGCAGGACACACGTGGAAGAACTGTGAGATATCTGAGAAGCTCTAAAGACCAGAAGCATATATTTGGCGATTTATAACATTTTTAGAGAAACAAAATGTGTGTCACTTGCCCCAGTAAAAAAATAATAAACCATTAAGATTTTAGGACTTTTCAGTGTGAGCTAGAGACATTATGGCTTCAAAGACCAGGAAGTGCATTCAGATCTTCACACACTCTAGGGTAGAATCAATTGTGTGGATTGCTGCTGAGATTGCCAAGCGGCGCTAAGCACAGCGTTGCAGGTGAGCCTGACAAATCCTTTCCTCAGTGCAGCTACTGCCCACCTGTTATGTCAGGTGATTTTTCACGGGCTGGAGATATACATCAGGATGCAAGGTGTTCAATTTGGGCCAGCTGTGTTCATAACCAGACAGACAGCACTGTGATGAATGCTCCCAGAAGGAAACCACAGAAGCTACTGTGAAGGAGGACGGAGAACACAAAGCACTGTGCAGAAAATATAGGAAAAGGGAGGCTTAACCCAAGGACCCTCACGTAGTGATTGGTGGGTTTTGGCAAGGAAATGCTCTGTAATTTTTCTGGTGAATGTTCTACTGAAGTACATGGTCCCTTAAGAAAGTTCATGAGATCTGTCTTGCTTTTGTGACTGTGAGAGGGGATCTTAAGGACACGTATTTTTCCTTATTTCTCTTTGTTTCTCCAGATTCTTGCAGAAGAATAGAAAAACTATGACCTATTGCCAGTTTTTATATGGACTGTGAGCTAAGCGGTCTTACGTTTTTAAATAGTTGACAAAAAAATCAAAAGATTGATATTTATTATGTATGACATTATATAAAATCCAAACTTCAGTGTCCTTAAGTAAAGTTTTATTGTTCAACTTGGCACCACTGACATTTTGGGTTGCATGATTCTTTCCTGTAGGGGGGAAGGCTCTGTGCATTGATGTTGAGCCCCATCCTTGGTGTCTACCCAACAGGGGCCAGCAGCACCCCTAATCCCGTCCTGACAATCAAAGTCATCTGTATATATTGCCATAAGTGCCCTGGAAGGCAAAATCACTCCCTGGTGAGAACCACCTTTGTGTTAAAACACAACCATGTTTGTTCATTTCACTATTGTCTATCTGTTAGTTGTGCAAAAGCAGTGAAGTTTAGAAGTTGTAACAGAGACTCTGCTTCTTCATGTCTAAAATATTTACTCTCTGCCTCTTTACAGATAATGTCTCCTGACTTCTGGTCTAGCACACAGAAGGAACTCAGTGTTTGAAAAAGGAAGAAGGGAGGGGAGGTAGAGAACTATAGTGTACGTTGGTCTCTGGGGAAAAATGAGTTGTTGTTTTTCTGACACAAAGAGCAATGCACAGATGTCAGGTGGAAGGCCAGCCTTTTCCTGAGAACATCATGATCACAAGTTTATTTCTAAAGGTCTAAAGCAACACTATCTGAATCTCTAAGATCAGCCTCTTCTATTTAAACTCCAGAATGCTACCATTCATCATAGAAATTATAGGTCAACTAAAAACAATAAAACAGGAGAACGCATAAGTACTGACTCTTGTAAGCACTCGGGATCTTTTTGAATAGATTAGCAACATGTCGTGGTTCGTGAAATTCCAAGTTAACAGATTAAAAACGTTGTGAAATCTATGGACAAAAAAGGGGTTGATATTCATTGGCCATTCAGCATGTGCCAGGCACTCAGAGAGAATCTATACGTATATGAAGCCAGAGAGTTCTTTGAGGATGGGATTACCACCTCATGTTTGACACCAGGAAATGTGGATCTTAAACACGAAGGAGCTGTCCAAGGTCTTATGGAAGCAGGAGCAGAGCTGGGGACTCTGATCTGGATCCAGCCAAGGCCTTTACTTCCACCCTGCCATGTGTATTTACTGAATTATATGCCGTAAAATTGGATTAGCCACATCTGCAAAGGCGAGAAATCTGTCTCTGGGGTGAGTTGATATGTCTAGAAATTCTGAGCATGAAAGGAACGGAGTCAGAATCAGGTTCATTAAGTCCTTTTGCCACAGTGCAAATCTCCTGCAGAGCAGCCAAGGCCCAGCTCCCCCAGGTTCCTGGGAGTGTGAACCAACACCTCCCAGTATTACCCGGCCTGCCTAAGATTTTGGTAAAGTATTGATGTTTCCATACGGCATGCTGAGCTACTCTAGGAAGGCACCCTCAGGCAATCCGAGGGAGGAAATGGGCTGAAAAGTCATGTCTGCAGAAGCAGGCAGTATAAAGAGAGATTTATCACTTGTTCTGATAAATTGACAGTGAAATTAAAAAGCTTAATTATTTCAGCATGAGTTTTGAGAGGCTTCTTTTCCCACTGAACATATGAAAAACTTTCAAAGCATTCTGCAACAATAAAACATCTGTGACCCAATTTACATAAAACAGAATAAAACTGAGAGTTGTCCTGGTAGCAAAGAGCACCAAGGCAGTGTGAACCCTTGTTCCATCTTCCATCAATAAACAGACCCTTATGCATACAGTAGGCAGTCAAAAATGTCCTCATAAATCTCTAGTGTGTGGGGAGATGGGGAGGGAGGTTCTGTAGGACCCAAAACACTACTGAGAGGAATGTATAAAGGTATGTGGCAGATCAAAGGCCAATGGAAGAGGTGTACTGAGAGTTCACTAATGGAAAGATAATGGCCTCTGAGAGGCTGGTGGGAGAATAAAACGGAATACACACAGTTTAACAACAAAAACACACTTGACAAAAAAATATGGCATGAATACATTCTCTGAAAGTATTGAATTATAATAATTCCAATATATTTCTTTCATTCCATTTTGTATGTTGCTAATGGAGAAAGGTGAGAGGCAGAGTCTGAAGCATTTCGTGTTTTTTTTTTTAGAAAGGTCTTGGCTACATCTGGAGCTTTAATCACAATGGATTGGGCAGTGCTTAAAAAAAAGTATCTTTTGAAGAAAACTCAGATTTGATATGATATATTCAATTCATATTCACGATTCTTGAGTAATTTGAAGTAGATTATTTTAAACTGATATAAAACTTGACAAAAATCTGTTCTAAAGGATGTATAGAATATTGACATATGGTAATTTACTAATTAGAGAAAAAATAGGCAACACTTACTTCTATAAGATGTGAAACTTAAATTGTGCAAAGAATTAACTAGATTGAGTCAAGGGTAAAAATTCTTGGACTTTGTGTCTTTCTCATTCTTTCAGTTTGTAAGTCCTGTTCTCTGAGGGATTTTTTGGCTAATGTATGGTCTTAATAAACAGACGATTAGTTTTAAAACATAATTGCTTGTGGATACATTTTAAATTAGCATTTTTTTTTAACCTCAAAAATTAACTCACTGTACACTAAAGCAGTGGTTCTCAAAGAGAGGCAGCATTTCTAGGCTTGAAGAATTGGGAAGAATAATGTCTCAGGGACTTTTCAAAATACGGAATGACTACCTGCCACCACTCACCCCAAACCCAGGAAAAAAATTCAAATATACACCTCCAAAGTGATGTTAAATGCCAGCAACCCACAAATCACATTCTCATTAGAAACCAGGGCCTTTTTGATGACTCGCTGTTACTGGTGAGAATTAGTCATTTTCCCCAAGCAGGTTTGGAGCATGAATGTTAGCTGATTCAACACTATCCGTGTCAAGGACTGGATCCCACCATCAGCTCAACTGAATGGTAGAAAATAGAGCTTTGCATTTGGCTGGAATTTGCCCCTGAGGTGCCACGTGAATGATCTTAAACCCACTGCCATTTAAAACCTTCACAAAGCTGGGTAGGAAGAAGTGATATGAACGGGAGGGCTTGAAGAATGAGTGGTCAGTCTCATTTTGCCTCTGGAGGAAGTTTGCCAGCATAGAAATCTAGGTTGTTGACATGGGTGAGTGGAACGGAAGTGTTATGGAATAGGGTGCAGAGTAGTGAACGCTGGGTGAAGGGATCGTGCACACCAGCTGACAGTCACAGGGGACTCTCCAGCCAGGGGTTGCCTTGTGAAAATGAAAATCTAGTGTTGCCGGGGTCTCACTTCCCAAGGATGACTGACAATTTGGATTTTTGTGTGAATTCACCTATTTTTTACATGATGGCAACTATTGTTTTTTAAACCAGACATGATGGGAACCGATACCATAGAGTAAACAAACCTAATCTGTGTGTCAAATGCCACCTGTAAATTGCCAGTTTGTGATCTCTGCCCCAGGTACTCTGAAATCTGTCACAGTTTAAAGCCAGACATGAAGAGTCACTTGCCTGCATCACATTTGCCTCCATATCAATGTCCCATAGGTTGCTTTTTCCAATTCTGTTTTTGGTTTTTTACATACAATGAATAATTGAAGGATATGATTAAAAGTTAACCTGTGAAACTCATCTCAGCGTTCATTGTGAGGGTATTATGAATGTTGCCCATTATGTGATACAAGTAGCTCTCAACAGAAAAATGTCTTCTTCAGTTTAATTATCAGATGTAACTGTGCTTTTAAGGGGAAAATATTTTGTTTTTTTTTTTGCTTTACTGGTTCTGTGACTTATACAGATCTTCTTTGTATCTTGTCATTGAATGCTGGAAAACAAAGCTGAATTTGTGTGTTTACACTTCTGAATTGTTTCTGCTGTTATTCATTTTCCTTTTCTTTCAATATACCTCCATGCTGACTCCTTTTTAATTTGTTTTATCTTCTTATGCTTACTAGATTCTGGATGAGATAAGTTACATCCACTTCAGAACAGAGCAGAAAAGGAATATGTGAGACGTATTTAAAAAATAATTTTTAACTATTTATAGCTCACCTCCTTCTAAAGTATCAGTTGTTTGTTATGTTAAGTAGGATGAAGAGTAGAGGAGTTATTATGTGTCCCGGTTCTAAACAGAGGACGTGTGATTGAATAAACTCAGAGGACTTGTAATTGGATAGACTCAAGCTCAAAATTGAGGGAGACGGAGGTAGAAGGTATAGCGTGCGGGAAGAAGAGCACTGAGAAAGAAAGAAAGAAGCACACACACAGATCCTAACAGAAATTCAAGATCAAGATGATTCTAGAAATCAGAATTCTGAAATCCACATATAAAACTAATACTGAGAAAAGCACCCCCAAATTCATTATTTAATGTGAATTTACTTCCAAGGAACTAAAATTAAGGAAGAAACTAGAATATAAATTGCATGATTGTATTTACAATGCTCATAAGCTAAAATAAAGAATAATATTAATAAAAATAAGCAAATATACTAACAAAGAAGACAGACCTTTTTCCAAGAAAAAATGAATTATTTAAAACATAGGAAAAGTCCTCAGCAAATCGAATAAACTTTAGATTGGATACATTTGAAGATATGATTTGTAAATCTGAAGGCTGAGGAATTGAGTCAGCATGAAGCATGACAAATACAAAGATACAAAAATATAAACTTCATTTAAGACCAAAGACATATTTAGGAGATTTGTACAAGAAAGAGTTCAGGGGCAACTAGTAAAAAATAATTTTAAAGGTAAGTTAAAATATTGCATGAATGTTCCAATTAAAGACACAACTAGTATGTAGCAGGATAAATATATTAATAAATAAATATCTGGATGCACTATATTAAAATTATATAACATTACATTAAAATTATATAAAATTAAGAATAAAGACACAATCTTTAAGTGTCAGAGAGAAAGAACACACTTCTTCAAATAAAAGAACAAGAAAATTATACTGACACCAGACTTCTTGAGAAGATCAATGCATTCTAGAATATAATAATATATTTTGATGGCTGAGTTTACTACATAATGAAAGTAAACCTGGAATTTTATATTCAGATAAATCATCGTTCAAAGATACGTGAAAAGAAAACCTTTCTCAGAGGTACAAATTTGCTCTTTCAACAGTGAGCCCCTCTGAAAGAAGCATTCGAGTACATACCAAAGCAAACAAACAAAAATGAGGGGGGGAAGTACAATCTCCAAAATGAGCACAGAAACTGGTAAATATGTTGACAAATTTGGTTATACACTGATTGTAATTAATAGTAGGCTATAAAAAGATTGAATAAATCTTTGATAATTAACGAAAATGATAATGTTGATGATGAAGATAATGGTGACTATCAGCAGAAGTCCTTATATGATTTGGCAGGAGGATATAAATAACAAGTAACTTGATCTTGTTAGAAAAAAATGTAATTGGTATTTATTAAATATTAAAGTATAGTTACTGCAATAATAGAAATATAAAGCTTCTGAGAAGTGGGGATGAGATTTGCATGAAGGGATTTTATATATGTATATATAATATATATATTCACATACATATATATATTTTTTTATCCAAAAGAGTACAGGAAATAATATAAGGAAAAAACAATAAAAATTGTAGACACACTAAAGAATTACAGAAGAATACGTTAGAAGTAAATCTAGCTATACCAATTAAAGAACTTTTCAAAATCAACTATATACAGCTTACCAGAGATGGGTAACATAAAACATATGGAAAGATTGAAAATACAGTATAAAAATGTTTCTCCAGACAACCAATAAGCAAAAAACTTTGTGGAAGTGATTATATTGATATTGAAGAAAATAGAATTTGAGGCAGAAAGTATTGATAGATATTAGGAAAAACACAATTAGATCATAAAAGATTAATCAAGATGATTTTTAAAATCATGAACTTTGATAACCTAATAACATAACATTACAATAAATAAAATACAATTCACATTTTGCAGTCTGACCAAAGGGAATATGATTATTCACATGATTTGCTTTTCTGAGATAAATATCGGTAGTCTCCAAAAATTAGAGGAAGGTGAGTACTGCAAGCTTCCTTTCTGGTGTACTTTCCACCAAGTAGGACATTGCAATGAAAAATAGTCTCAACCAAATTCTTCCAGCTGTTCCATCATTATTAATAAGAAGGTAATAGATGAGCATGGTGGCTCATGCCTGTAATACCAGCACTTTCGGAGGCCAAGGCTGGTGGGTCACGTGAGGTCAGGAGTTTGAGACCAGGCTGGCCAACATGGTAAAACCCCATCTCTACTAAAAATACAAAAATTAGCAGGCTGCAGTGGTGGGCATCTGTAATTTCAGCAACTCAGGAGGCTGAGGCAGGAGAATTGCTTGAACCTGGGAGGC
The DNA here is from genome assembly GCA_963573385.1 of Cacajao melanocephalus. Taxonomy (NCBI): domain Eukaryota; kingdom Metazoa; phylum Chordata; class Mammalia; order Primates; family Pitheciidae; genus Cacajao; species Cacajao melanocephalus. Next base: position 39,080 of record CAUYLG010004377.1, on the reverse strand, counting down.
GGAGGTTGCAGTGAGCATAGATGGCACCCCTGCACTCCATCCTGGGTGGCAAGATCAAAACTTCATCTTGAAAAAAAAAAGTAGTGAATTATAAAGTCTTCCCTGTAACCTTTCTGTTCCTTAAGTGCACTGACAACATCTTGAAGATGAAGTTCACGGGAAACGGAAGAACATACTTAATGGCAGAATCAGTCAACCTATTAGAGCTAAGTGATAAAACTCATCTATAAGTGGGAAGATGGAGGGACACTCCGATAAGGTGTACTTCTTAAGAATATGGGATAGCAGGAGGTAGAGGATAGGGGAGAGATAGCATTAGAAGAAATACCTAATGTAGATGATGAGGTGATGGATGCAGCAAACCACCATGGCACGTGCATACATATGTAACAAACCTGCACGTTCTGCACATGTACCCCAGAACTTAAAGTATAATAATAAAAAAAAGAATATAGGTTACAGGGCTTGCTAGATTCATATACCAAAAGAGGACCCTTCATGCCAGGGTGGAAGGGCCTGTATCATTCCAGGACAATCTACACACCTTGAACCCAATTCAATCCACTTACAGTAATGACTTTGATGTTGGTTTTTTTCTTTTTGTTTTTTTTTTTAATAAAAGGACATAATTTATTTTTTAGAGAAGTTTTAGGTTCACAGAAAAAGTTAGCATTAAATGCAGAGTTCCCACATATTCCCTGCTCCCACTCCTCCCCAACTATTGGTATCTCTCGCCATGATGGTTTGCTGCAATCAATGAACCTGCCTTGACATATCATTATTACCCAAAATCCATAGCTGTGCACTCTCTGGGCTCTGACAAATGTATAATGACACATCTCCACCATTACAGTAATATACAGAAGAGTGTCATTGCCCTAAAATTCTTCTGTGTTTTGCCTTTTCATCCCTCCTTCTCCTGTAACCCCTGACAACTACTAATGTTTTCACTGTCTTCATAGTGCTTTCTTCTCCAGAATATCATATAGTTGGAAAACAGAGTAGGTACCATTTTCAGACTCACTTCTTTCATTTACCATATGTATTTAAGATTCCTCCGGGTCTTTCTATGGCTTGATAGCCCATTTCATTTAAGTGCCAAATAATATTTCATTTTCTAGGTGTACCATAATTTATTTATAAATTTTCCTACTGAAGGACATCTTGGTTGCTTTCAAGTTTTAGCAGTTATGTATAGAGCTGATATAAATATCCAAGCAGGTTTGTGAGAGGAACTAAGTTTTTACGTCAATAGAGTAAATTCAAAGGAGCCAAATTGGCTGATTATACAGTAAGGGTACGTTTAGTTTTATAAGAAATTGCCAAACTGCCTTTTAAAGTGGCTGTTCCATTTTGCATTCTCATGATGTTGACTTTTGATTAGAATAGTTCAAATACAAAGGAAATATCCTTGGGTTATATAATCACAATTAAGACATTTTTATATAAACAAGCTACTCACACATGGATTAAAACATAAGTATAAATATATATTTATATGTCATATAATTTTTTATGCTGCAATATTCTAAAGAAAATTATATGACCAAATTTTAAAGATGAATAGTAAAGTATAAATCATAGAAAAATGTTTTAATAATCTTTTCTCAGATGTGTCAGCTTGATAAAGTTCAAGCTGGGAAAATAAATAGCAAGAATGAAAGCATTTGAACAGTATAATTAATAAATGTGGTCTAATGTATGCATATAAGTGGATGTGCATACCCCTAACCTACAGAATATATATTCTACTCAAGCCCATATAAAATGTTTTTAAGTGCACATATTAAAAAGAAAATCTCAATGTAGTTTAAAAATATATATAATAAAAGCCCCCTGTCTGACCACTGGTTTTTAAATTAGAAGAAAAAAAAAAATATATATATATACACACACACACACACACACACATATGATTTTGTGAGTAACCTTTTCTTTACTGATGCAAAGAGATATCTGAGAAGAAATTACCCTACACCCAGCTTTGTGATATAGTTAGATGACCTTGACAAATTTTTGGATCTATGTCTAAACAAATTTAAAGGCAAGAGCCAATATTCTAAGAGCATGGAAGAAATTTTGAAAGTTCTGGTACACTGATGATATTTTTGAGCCAATGAACTAAGCATCTGTATTTCTGTCCTACCTCCAAATTCCTTGGCACATGAGATAATAAATGTCCATATTGTTCCATACATTTTTATTAAAGTGTGTTTTTACTTGCAGCAAAATCAACGTCACTTACGTGGCTATTATCTGCTATATTTCTTTTTCTTCCTTTCCTAGTCAATATTGAATCTAAAACTGAGTTTCCCCGAAACTCAGTGCAATCTCAGAAGAGATTGCACCTAAACAAAAATTTACTGTTAGAGAAAAATACAATCTAAGCAACTTCTTTTGGAAACACAGAAAATTAAAATTATGCAAAGAATTGACGTGTTGATTCAGACAGAAAATTGCCAATTCTTTTCCATTTATAATCACTTTATATTTCAAAACATGTAAGACATTTAAATACCTTCATTTTTTTAGGATAATCATCTATGGCAATGGCACTGAAGAAAATCCTTTGTTTTTGTATATTCAAAAATGCATCTGATATTTTCAAACAATGTGAGGCATGCTTGTATTTGTATCATCTAATTGAATTTCTACAGCAACCCCACATAGTTGGAAATATCCCCATTTTAATAATGAGAAACTGAAGTTGAAACAAGTTAATTAGGAGAACCTGACAAAGCATTTTATGAGAAGTTGCCAAAATAGTGGTAACAACAGCGGCATCAGCAGCAGGAACAGCAACAATATCTTCAGCCCGCACTTCCTCGTTTCTAGATATGGAAACAAAAGACACCCTTAAGTATCATTAATTTTTTCTCAGTAAACTAAGCAGAGGTCATGGCTGTTGTTATACTGTAATATAAAAAATAACATTAGTTCAAGTACTGCATCTTGGTCTAATAAAAAATTGACTAAAAAATTGTTGTTTGTCATGTTGAACACAGTGTCGGACAGTCAAATCCACTTTATTTCACTTGAGATTTTTTGTCTCTTTTACTTATATTTGACTTTTCTCTTTAAAAAATCTATTGGAGAGTCACAAATATCTTTTCCCAAAAAGTAAAGTATTACATATTGCACTCAGAACAGAACAGATGGATTCTTTTCTAAAGAAAAAGGAGACCATGACACCAATGTGGATGACAAGAGAATGTCATACCACTACTGGGAGGTGCTTTCTGACAACAAATTAAACAACAAGAAGATATCACAGCACACATATTAGAATGGCTAAAATCCAGAACACCGACAACACTACATGCTGGCAAGGATGTGGAGCAACAGGAACTCTCATTCATTGCTGGTGGGAACCCAAGATGGTAAAGCCACTTTAGAAGACAGTCTCACAGTTTCTCATAAAAACTAAACATGCTCATACCATACGATTGAACAACCGGGCTCTTTGGTATTTACCCAGAAGAGCCGAACACTTATGTCCACACAACAACCTGCACACAGACCTTTATAGCACCTTTATTCATAACTACCAAAATTTGAAAGAAACCAAGATTTCTCTCAGTAGGTGAATGGATAAACTCTGGTAAGAGCAGACAATGAAATATTATTTAATGCTTAAAATAAATGAGCTAGAAGCCACAAAAAGACATGAAGGAAACTTAAATGTATATTATTAAGGTAAAGAAGCCAATCTGAAAAGCATACATAGTGTGATTCCAACTATCTCACAAAGTGGAAAAGAATAGCTGTGGAGACAGTGAAAAATCAGTGGTTGGCGATGTTGTATGGCAGATGAAAGTAGAGGGATGAAGAGGTGAATAAGCAGAGCACAGGGAATTTTTAGGGTAGTTAAACCATTTTGTATGATACTGTAATGACAGCAGGTGTCTCTATGCATTTGTAAAAACCCACAGAACGTACATCACCACAAGCCCCCATTTAAACTATGGACTTTGAGTGATAATGATGTGTCAGTATAGGTTCATCGATTATAAAGTGTACCACTATGGTGTGGGATGTTGACAGTGGGGAGGTTGTGTGTGTCTATGAGGATAGGGGTTATATATTTAAAATATAAAGTTAAGTAATTAAAAGAAAAATGTAAACATCAGGTGATCAGAACAGACCAGACATCGAAGACCCATATGTTAAGGAGAAACATAATCATGCAGTTAATATCCAATAGGCCTCCAATTTGTATCTATGCAAGATATTCACATATTCTCACGTTTTTCATTTATTTTTTTGAGACACTCTTGCTCTGTCACCCAGGATGGAGTGCAATAGAGCAATCTCGGCTCACTGCAACCTGGGTTCAAGTGATTCTCCTGCCTCAGCCTCCCAAGTAGCTGGGACTACAGGTGTGTGCCACCACACAAGGCTAATTTTTTTTGTATTTTTAGTAAAGACAGGTTTTCACCATGTTAGCCAGGATGGTCTCAGACTCCTGACCTCGTAATCCGCCTGCCTCGGCCTCCCAAAGTGTTGGGATTACAGGCATGAGCCACCGTGCCCAGTCATATTCTCTTACCTATATTTTGACAAAGCTATGTTTTGCAAAATCATCTCTATATACAGCAGTGTTACTTTATATTCTTTTTACCTTTAAAGGTTCATTTTAATGAGTTGTGCCCATTTGAAGTCACTGATTTCTTGCCCTTTCTGATTCATATTTTCTTCAACAACCTTGCTTAGCATCACAAAACTGTGATTTTTAAAAATTTTCTTTATTCGCATTAGTCTTTATCCTTTCTGTGTGCTCATAGTTCAAGCTTTATGAATCAATCCTGTTAGAAAATTTGTTGATTACCACTATGCTTTGTAGAGCTTTGGAAAGGTGAAGATAATTCGCATTAATAATAGCCTATATTTGAACGGAGCCAAAACCCAGTTGGTTTGTGAACAGCCTTAGGCACTGCCCATCTGACCATTCTGAGCTCAGCCCCCTGTCTGCCAATATACACCCTTTCACATATTAGTGACAGCACAGAGAAATGAACAGCTTCTCATTTTCTGCTGATTGAACAGTGCTTCATGGCCACAAATCCAGCAACTGCAGCAATCTGCATTGTGTTTCAGTTTGCCATCCTTTATTTACAGGCAAATCAGTTTGGAAACATTATTCTTTTCTGGAAATGTGGTGGAGAAAGAGAAACACAAAGCAGATATATTTATATACACAATGGATGCTTTGGGGTTAGAATGAGAATTTTGAATAGCATAGTAGAGATACAACTATCAAAAATAATTTCAATTTACTCCAAGCCTTAGGGGTTTATTTTTGTAAGTTGTAACAACTGCATACATCTCACTATGGACCAACCACTCACCAAGGCTTGGCACCTTACACTTGGGATACTTGCAAATATACTTTTATATCTGGTCGAATAAGTTAAAAAAAATATGTTCGGCTAAGAGAGATTAACGAGACACAGACACATCTGATTGCTACAGCAAATCTGGCAGCCATGATCAAAACTTTGCAAAATGGAAACCACAAAGGATAATGCCAGTGCCGCAGACAGAGACTGGGTTTGGCAAACTTTGCCGGTGGCATAAACATGAAAGTAGAAACACAGGGGTGGGTACTGAGATCACGAGTCTAGACTTATGTCCAGAAAAGAAAATGCATGCTGAAAGAGTTAATGAGAGTCTCTAAGCCCATGAGATCACAGAGGAAGACAGATTTGGATTGGGCATTTCCTGGGAAGAAGGGCCCCATCATATCGAAGGGTTGGATGCTGGGGCTTTTCCCAAACATGGCTGATCTCAACAGTCTATTTATCTTGTACCTCAGAGTTCTGCATAGCTGCTTATTTATTCTCGGAGCTCTATTGATAGAAAGCACTGGACTCCAGGGAAACTGAAAGACTGAGTATTGGAAGGTTGAATTGATCAAGACTATCCATATGCTGCTGTAAAAACAGACCAGCCTTTCATGCAGTAATGATCTTAAACCTCCTTATATTTGTCTGGCTATTAAGAGTTTCTAAATAAGTTTATTATAAATTGGGCTATTGGACCTTCATTATGATACTATAAAGTAAGCAGGTTTAAACAGAGTCAATCTAGGAAGTAGTACTCATGGTTCCAAGATTAACTCTGGTGCCCGTACCTCAGTCATCAATGGGACTCCAAGCTGCTCAAATGCTTGTTTTTGTTAGTAAAACTTGAGCCCTTCAAGTGACCTTTCACATGTGCCTACCCATTCCTGGTGTCACCTCTGCTCTGTTGTCAGGTCACGGCATTGGCTCCAGTTATTCAGCTACTGCTGTCTTCACACATATCCCTGTTTTGTTTTCTCTTTTCTTCTTTAGAATAATCCCATTTCATGACAACTGAGCTGCAACCATAGGAAAATTGAGTATTCCTAGCCAGGACAATGGTGTAATCATAAAGATATCTTAGCGCATATACTGCTTTTGAGTTTTCCAAGCACTCTCCTATTCTACTTCATATTACATTCTCACAGCACCTCAGATTGGTGGCTATTATTTTCACCTTGCTGGTGACAATTGTGAGACACAGGGATGGATGTGCTCACAGGAGATATTTAATAGTAATGAGATGAGATAGATCTAAGACCAGTGTTAAAAAAAAAAAAAAAAAAAAAAAAAACTATGTAAAACATCTGAAATCTACCGAATCCTGTTAGTGTTTGACCTGCTCATATTAAATAAACAGCCTTAAATGTATGTAAAATACTCTGGCAATAACCAGTACCTCATACTACGTAAGTAACATTTTGTTGTATAGAAATACTCACATGTACACTTTCAAGTATACGTAGACATGTTTATTAGGATTATTTATACCAAAATGTTATTCTTGTATCATTTGCAGATGCCATTCACATCAGAGCAAGGGAGGGAGTTGGTAGGAAGAAGAGCCTACAGGTGACAAGTAGAGCTGTGCTCCGACATAAGCCCTGGCTTTCGGACACCACTGCAGGTCAGCTGGACAGCAGACAGAATGCAGGCAGTGATTAATTCAAGGTGATTACTTAACAAGTCTTATTCCAGAGCTGGTTGAAAAGCCAAGATGAATGCCTTTCCTATAAAGTATAATATAGGCTACATTTCTATAAGGTCAGCATAACCAACGACTGTATTCAATTATTTTTTCATTCTTTTTTTTTGAGGCTTACAAATATATTTTACCTATGTGGCCCCCACATTCCTTTACCAAAACAAACAAAAAACCCCAAACCTTAATCTCAGATGAAATTTTATATAAAATGGCAATTTCATAGGTACCAAACCACAGGTAAAGCAGCAAAAAATGAGATGGGCAAAGGGAGAAGTCAATTTATCTTAATGACTTTTAATATGTCAGTTGCCTCTGTATTTATTTGGGGTTAATAGGCTGAATTGAGAAATTCCAGTAGGAATTAATAGAATATATACATATAAAATATTTATAATATATAAAATAGAACACATATAACATAGAATAATATGTATTACATAAAATATGTTATATGCATATAGATGTATATAATCCAACATTTATAAATATAAATATTATTAATTTATTCAATAATATTAACTAATTACCTACAATTAATGTATAATTACATATAACATACAATTCTATCTATTGGATATAAGGCATTGTGCAAGATAATGTAGGGTGAACAATACTTCCTGCACCTAAGAGATCCTGTTGATAGTAAGAGAGGTAAAATATGTTCACAAATAAATGAAAATGCAGTGCAGACAAGGTAAACATTGTAACAAAGATGTAGATAGAGTGCTTTGAGGCTTCAGGGGAGAAGCTACTTTTGTTTTACCAGGAAGAATTCTCAACATTACGGAAGATGGGAGATGTGTACTCTTTTTAAAATATCTCATGTGTAGATAAGCGAGCTATAAATTTAGCATAACTTATACATGATGAAAAGACTGAGATTTGGAAAATTAGTGAATTTTGCATCATCCAAGGTAAATTGAGTCTGAGAAAAGCCATTTGCTTGAGGAGAAACCTGGTGGCGCATCTTACCATAAAACACACTCTCTTCTCACAGTGAAATGCCATTACGATTCCTGTGAAATGGCATGTTCTCGAGAGGTAATTGCAAATTTCTTTCCCAAGCTGAAATTTAGGAATAACCAAGCAGGCCTTGAAATCAAAAGCACCAGTTGGCTCCATGTCCCTTAGCAAAATTTTTCCAGAAGTAAGTAATTGTTACTGGCTGAAATGACATTCGGCTGAGGCAAAACAGGCCTTTGGAGGCCCAGCGGGGTGCTAATGGTCAGATGGTGTGTCCTCGACTTGCTGGGGTGTAGAGCAGTGCATTGAATCTTGCTCATGCTATTTGAAACACTTAGCTTTTCAATAGGGAGTGCTCAGAAGGAGATGAAAATTGTGCTGGCATCAGAATGAAAACAAAGAGGAAAAAATGGAAACAAAATTGGTGAGCATCACTCTCAGAAGCTCAGGCTTACTTCTTCATCATTGTTAAATTTTCGGGAATTTATTTTTGAAAATTTCTATAGTGAAATGCCAAGCTCAGTTAAGAACAATGGTGTGTTTAGTGACTATTAATCAACAGCAATACTGATAATACATGTGTTTCGAAAGGAGAGGAAAGAAAGAGAGCAGAGAAGAAAAACGAAAAGGAAAAAGATAAAAAAGGACCCGCCTAAGGCACAATAACAGAACTAGTTCAAACGTCACTCTCTTCTATTCATCAAAATTGGAGTCAGGAAAATGGTACTAAGTTATTATGCACCCTCGCCCACTGATTCATGGTGGATAGCGTACAATCTCTCTACATTTCTGAGCTAGAAATCCTCATCCTGGAAGCATCCATAGACGGGATCCCTTGCTTCTAGGAAATAAGGCAGGGAGATGATGGAGGTGTCCCTGTACTAAAGTGATGCCATGCTATTTTCATCACTATTGCATGTGGTGCCACCATCCCAGTGCTGTTGCTGATGGTCAATGAGTTGCCAAAAAGGATGTGCTGCTCCCTAGGGATGTGAGAGCCCATGAAGGTAGAATCACTCCCCAGGGTAGTGGACAATACAGTGCAGAAAAATTTATATCTGTGCTACCTTTCAGATACTAAGCAACCTTAAGATGGCAGATGCCTGTTACAAGACGTCAGTCATTCTTGGGTTGAAGATCTTTGCAGGGAAGATACAGAGATTTAAGTACCTATAACATAATAGACGCAGAGCTAGATTTTTCACAGATGCCTATTGTTCAGCATCATTTGTCCTCGCAAAAACTCTGGAAGGTGAGGATTTGCCCATTTTGTACGTGAGGAAAATGAGATTTAGAGAGAGTACAGATCCCCATTCATGGACACATAGTAAGTTGTGGATCTTATATTTAATTCAGGCCTAAAGCTTTTCTCCTCTATGGAAGTGCAGAGTGGGATAAGCTTGGCTGGATTTTCTGTTGTGCTCTTGGTTGCCAACTTTCTTAGCTTGGTTCTCTGTCTGATAGTCTGTTGAGTTTTTGAGTGACACTGAATCCTTTCAATATATCCCTTTTTGATTGTAGGCATATATTTTTGCTTCAGATACCTATTCAGCTTACCTTTTGTTTGCACCCAAGAATTCTAACTGATGCAAAGCATAAGGGTGTCATACAGGAAGGGAGAATGCGACTGTCTGGAGGATGGTGGAGAGAGCAAGGAAAGGTTCATGAAAGAAGGCTGAGTCTGAGATGATAGGAAAGTCAGGATAAGGAGATAAGGGAGTGACAAAGGCAAAATTAAAGGGAAGGCAAGTATATTATATGCTCTAAAACACAGACCAGGTTTCATAATCATTATGGCTAGTTCTATTAATTTCCTGTTGTATTTTTAATTTTATTTCAGTGAGAATTCTGTTAAAATGAGTGACAGTGCTTCTCTATATCTCTTAATTTCTATGGGGTTGAATTTGTCATAAGCAATCATTTTTGTCTCTTACCTTGGCTCAGAAATGACTGAATAAAAGGTCATGTGTGAGGCTAAAAAAAGATAGTGAGACTTTTCTGTGCACATATTTTGCTGATGTACCTACAGACCTTTAAAAAATAGAAACTTTTGAAGCAAAAATGCTTTTAAAATTCTGTTCAAACATGTTGGTGGGAATCTAGCCAAAAGCTAGTATGATTCTGAATAAAGAAATAGCTTTAAAAGAAAGAAAGGGGGAGAGAAGGAAAGGAGAAGAAAGAAAACTGTAACATGCTGCTTCATTTAAAGAAAGAAACAGGTCAAAATGCATGCATTATTTTTTCAAGGAAAAGAACTCTCATCCACAAAAAAGATAAATGATAGATGATAGATAGATAGATAGATAGATAGATAGATAGATAGATAGATAGATAGATGATAGGCAGACAGACAGAGATGATCTGTTAGGGGAATTGGCTTATGCAATTACAGAGGCTGAGAAGTCTCATGATAAGCACTCTGCAAGCAGAACCAGGGAACCTGGTGATGTAATTCTGTCCAAAGCCAAGGGCTTGAGAAATTGGAAGTTGACTCGTCTAATGTCTGAAACTCTGATGTCTGAGGGTAAGAGAGATAAATGTACCAGTTCCAGGAGAGAGAACAGCAAATTCTCCCTTCCTCCTTCTTTGTGTTCTATCTGAGCCTTCAACAGATTAGAGGACGCCCATCTACACTGGTGAGGGTTGACCTTCTTTACCCAGTCCACCAATTCCAGTGTTAACCTCTTCCAGAAACATCCTCACACATACATCCAGAATAATATTGTGCCAGCTATATGGATAACCCTTATCCCAATCATCTATATTGACATCTAAAATTGAACATCACAGATGGTTAAACATAAAACACATTCCTAGCCTGGAAGGTAAAGACACCGGATAGACAAAAAAATCTGTATTCAACATTTAAGAAAAACATAATTCAAGGGATATCAAATGACCATAAACAAGAGAACTAGAGAACATTTTATAGAAAATGTGACATTCACTTAAATATTGTAAGATGAGAAAGCATTAGATTCAAAAAAAGTAAGACCCAGAAATAAATCTTCACATATATGGTCAAATGACAAGGGTGTGCCATGACCTTTACTTTTGGGGAAAGGACAGTCTTTTCAACAAATGGTACTGACAAAACTGAATATCCACATGCAAATAAATTAAGTTGGACCCTTACGTTATACCATGTGCAAAAATGAACTCAAAATGGATCAAAGACTTAAACATAAGAATGAAAACTAGAAAACTTTTAGAAGAGAATATAGAGAAAAGTTTCATAATATTGGATTTGGCAATGATTTATTAAATATAATGTCAAAAACATAGGTAACAAAAGAAAAAATATATAAATTGTGCTTCACCAAAATTAACTTTTATGCATCAAGGTTAACCATCAACCAAGTGAAAAGGTAACCCAGAGGATGGGAAAAAGAATTTTGAATGTTATATCTGTAAATGGAACTAAATTTCAAAATATGCAAAGAACTCCTCAACAACAACAACAACAAAACCGGATTAAAAACAGGGCAAAGGGAAAATGTATTGAATAGACTTCTACAAAAAAGATATAGAAATTACCAATATGCACATGAAAAGATGTTCAATATCACTAAGCATTTAAAAAATGCAAATCAAAACCACAATAAGATATTACTTCACATTCATTTGGTGAAGTAGCAAATATACGAAGAAGAAGAAGAAGGAGGAGGAGGAGAAGAAGAAGAAGAGGAAGAGGAAGAGGAAGAGGAAGAAAGAAGAAGAAGAAGAAGAAGAAGAAGAAGGAGGAGGAGGAGGAGGGGGAGGAGAGGAGGAAGAAGAAGAAGAAGAGGAGGAGGAGGAAGAGGAGGAGGAGGAGGAGGAGGAAGAAGAAAATAGTAAGTGCTAGCAAAAATATAGAGAAGTTGAAACCTTTGTTCATTGTTGGTGGGAATGTAAAACGTACAGCTATTTTTAAAAACATGTTGGTGATTTCTCAAATAGCTAAATATTGATTTACTGTATTATCTAACAATTCTGCTTCTGGATATATAACCAAAAAGACTTAGAAGCAGGGACTCTAACAGATATTTGTATATCAAGGTTTATAGCAAAATTTTTTCTATTAATCAAAAGGTAAAAACAAACCAAATGTCTGCGAACTGATACATAGACAAACAAAATACTATATAAAGACAATAGAATATTATCCATCCTTAAAAAGAAAGAAAATTCTGGCACATGTGAGAGCACAGATCAACCTTGAAGACAGTAGGCTCAGTAAAATAAGCAGACAAAAAGTGAGTGATTCCACTCATATGGTGTGCCTATAGTTGCCAAATTCACCGATAAAGAGACTAGAATCATGGTTGCTAGGAGCTGAGGGTAAGGGAGTTTTGGAGATACATGGTCGTGATGCTTGCACAACAATGTGAATATTATCAATGGCACTGAACTGTATACTTTAAAATGATTAAAATGAGATAGTGTGAGAGAGAAGCAGAGAGACAAGGATGGGCTGACTTCAACTTGGAGGCACACCAAATGGTAAGAGTGTAAGGTGCTTGAGAAACTAACTTGGAACCATGTTGCAAAAAGTTCCTGTGACCTAACAGTTAGAACCTTTTCCTATAGATGTCTACCAGAAAACCATCTGAGATTATTAATCAGGGCAGACTCTCAGTCAATTTTATGCTTTCAATAAATTACTTCAAATTAACTGAAAAATGGATGAAAAGGCATCACATTAGAGCAAGAAGGCCAGTAATGAGGGACCTGCAGTAACAAAGCCAGGACTGAAGCTGCATACCAGGGTGCTGGCACCGGGGGTTGAGAGAGAAGGGACAGATGGAAGATGAGCCTTTAGGAGGTAGAATTGGCAGAGCTCAGACAACCCATGGTAGTATTTTGAGAATTTCCCGAAGACACTCCCAAGTTTAATCCTCTGATTGCCAGCTTCACACATGCCAGTTGACATGTATATCATTATTGTATCATGACTCTCCTGAGAGGGGAACAAATGCAGGATCAATGTCATAAACACAGCCCTCTGTGCCACAGAGGTTAAGAAGGTGGAACAGATTTACAGCAATCTTGACAATCACTGATGCCTAGCTTTCTTCTTGCTTATTACCTCCAGTAAGGACCCATGGGTTGCCCCAGAAAATATAAGTAGTATAACTAGGTCACTGAGTGCACCCCTCTGTGCTGCTTCTAGACATCCAGTGGCTCTGGCTTTGACATTTTTGTTCACTTGGATTCAGAACAGACCACAAACAATCTGTTTGCAGGCTTTGGGAGGACTCCCAAAACTCAGACCACCTCTCAACTGCTACTCATACTGTGTTCTCTTTGCAAGACTGGTCAGGGTTCCTGCCAGTCTGTACTTTTGGCAGAGATGACATGAGGGTACATGAGATGTGGCTATAAATCACTGAGGTCACTCCTGGTTTGTAGCAAGGAACTAGTAATTTTATTTCCTGTTCTAACTTCTAGCATGATGTGACTTCTCTGGTCCTTTCCACGCCAGATTTTAAGGCCACAGTCTCACCTGGTCATCATCCTGATCTTAACAAACTGGGCCCTCTGGCTCCCCACAGAGTGCTCCCTGCCAACTTCCTGCTGCTGGTCAGAGAGGTTCTCCCAGCCAAAGAAAGGAGCTAATGGATCTGACTCTAGACCTCCTGTCTATCCACCTTTTCTCATAGCTTGTTTGTCCGAGATAGGATCTATGCCATTTTAATAGCTCAACGAATACTGATGTACCTCTTTTCAATTCAACAAGCGTTTATGGAGGATCCACCCTGGGCCAGTCACTTTACTGGGCACTGAAGATACAACAATAAATGAAGCAGCTCTAAGTGTCCAGAAGCTTATTATCTAAATGAGGGAACATCGATACAATCAACAAATTTTAAAAATTAAAAATTATTTAAACTGCTAAATAGAATACAAACACCACTGCCAGGGCAGCCATACAGGTGAAATAAATCATTCTTATTAGTGAGGATGTGAAAAGAGTGAATCAAGGAGTTTTTGTAAAAAATTTAATCAGACATACTGAGGTATAATTTGCAATCAATAAAACTATTTTAAGTAAGTAATATACAAGTAAGTAAGTTAGAACAAACTTGTTTGCACCCATAAAACAATAATCACGATCAAGACACAGTGCTTCCACCATGCCAACAATTTTCCTTGTACTCTTTCCATCAGTTCTCACCCAGAACCCACCCCTCTCCCAGCACATCACTGACTACATGTTTTCTAGCAACAGCAATTAAATTAGTCTAGATTTTGTATAATTGAAATTATATAGTATGTACTTTTTCTTTAGTCTGGCTTCTTTGTTCAGTATCATTTTTCTGAGATTCATTCATGCTCATTTAACAGAGTTTCATTCCTTTTAATCACTGAATAATCCATTGTATTCATATATTGCATCTTGTTTATCAATAGACAAGTTGATACACATTTGAGTTGTTTCCAATTATAGACTATAGTGAATAAAGATATTAGGAACATGTGTGTGCATGTCTTTATGTGAATATGCATTTTCATTTCTCATATGTAAATATGTAGGAATGAAATTGTTGCATCATGTGATAAGTTTCTGATTAACTTTATAAGAAATTGCTGTTTGTTTCCAAAGTGACTGTAATAATGTTATATTTTCATCCATAGTGTATGACAGATCCATTGATTCATATAACACTTGGTACTGTCAGTCTTATGGACATTTTAGCTATTTATGTGACTACACAGCTGTATCTCATACTGATTTTAATTTAAATTTCCTTAATGATTCATGATGTCTACCCGTTATTTATGTGTTTATTGATGATTCATATGCCTTTTTAGGATTAGTGCCTGTTAAATTTTTTTAATTGGGTTGTTTGTCTCCTTATTATTGACTTGTAAGGGCTTTTTATCCTACATATTCTGAATACAAGTCCTTTGTCAAATATGCATTGCTGATATTTCCTGTCATTATATGGCTTGTCTTTTCATTTTCCTAAGGTGTCTTTTTAAAAGCAGAAATTTTACATTTTGATGAGATGGGCTTTATTGTGTTTTCTTTAATGGTTATCATTTATTATGTCTTAGCTAACAAATTTTGCCAAACCCCAGTGACAAAAGTTTGTTTTTTATATTTTCTCCAGAAGTATTATAGTTTTTACTTTTCCATTTAGTTGAATGATTCATTTTGTGTTGATTTTCCGTGTATACCATATATTCAGAGGTGAGGATTTTTTATTTTCATATGAATACCACGTTTTTTCAACTCCATTTATTGAAAAGTCTATCCTTTATCCATTTAAATCATTTTTCCCCAGTGTTGAAAAATCAATTAGCTACATATAAATGGTTTTATTTATAGACTCTCCTTTTATTGTTCCACTGATCTATATATCTTTTTAACTTAAGATTTTCTTGATTGTAGTAGTCCTCCATTTTGTCCTATCTACAATGAGCTCTTTTGAATTTTCAGTGCAAGCTCTAGAATTTGCTTATCTATTTCCACAAGAGTCATTTGAGATTTTCATTTCATTTGCATTGGATCAATAGATCACTTAGTGAAAATTGACATTTTAACAATATCAAATTTCCTAACTGATAAGTATATTAGTTTGCTGGGGCTACAATAA
Organism: Cacajao melanocephalus; assembly: GCA_963573385.1. Classification (NCBI taxonomy): domain Eukaryota; kingdom Metazoa; phylum Chordata; class Mammalia; order Primates; family Pitheciidae; genus Cacajao; species Cacajao melanocephalus. Next base: position 23,487 of record CAUYLG010004377.1, on the reverse strand, counting down.
CATAATTCCACAGACAAGGGGCTAGAACAGCAGATACATATTTTCTCATAGGTCTGGTGGCCAGAAGGCTTGGCAGGTTGGGTTCCTTCAGAGGCTCCTCTTGGCTTGCAGATGATCACTTTCTAAGTGAGTTCTCACACAGACTTTTCTCTGTGAGTGCACATCCCTGGTGTCTCTTTCTCTCCTTAAAGGGCATCAGTCCTATTTGATCAGGGCCAACTCTATTGGGTTTATTTTAACTTAACCACTTCATTAAAGACCCTATATCCAGATGGAGTCACATTGTGACTCTGTGAATGGAGAGATACCTACAATTCAGTCTGAAAGTGCATAAAATGCACTTACTTGCATTTCATTTAACTTTCTTACAGTTTTCAGTGTCTACTGGTTTTGCATATTGTTTTGATCAAATTTGTAACTACATTATTCACATTCAGTGCTATTGTACATACTTTTAAAATTTTAATTAGCTGTTCATTTCATTGATAGTATCTACAAGCACAATTTTTTAGTATTATCTTTCTATTTCATAACATTGCCAAACTAACTTCTGAATTCTTTCAGATTTGCTGTAGAATTTTTAGTTTTCTGCATAGATAATCATGTTGCTTACAAGCAAAGCTGGTTTTAATTTGTCCTCCAATCTATATGTACTTCATTTTTTTCTTTATTTATTGAACTAGGTAGGTTTTAAGTCTTATGAAGATATAGATATTCTTATAGGAAACACAAAATCTCTGGATCAGAGAAGAGATCATTTATTACTCACAGAAGGTTCCCGTGCTCGAACTCCCCACATAGCAATGGGAAGAAATTCCGATATTTGCCTGTGCATAAATCAGAACTGAACCACACCAGAAAAATCCACGAGCTTTATAGGTGAGTGTTGAATTTAAGTAAAGTGTTGAATTGGGTCTTATGAGACTCAGTGATAATATGGGATGGCCAGTACCTATAGGCCTCTTCCCTTGGAGAGGGATCTTACTGCAAAATTTTTAAAAATATTCTCCAGGCAAGAAAATAGTTTCCTCATGCTGGAATAAAAGCACATGGCTCCAGAAAATGTAAGCCTCTAAATATATTTACCTCCTGTGCTATTCAATCACTCTTTAGTTAACTTTCCCAGTGCTCTTAGCTCAGAAAGCCCAACTGTGTGGAAGCATGAAAATAGCCATGGAGAGTTGTCCTCCAATGACAGAAGCCAGGGTGGTACATTGAATTGAAGCTGCAAGAATATTCATGTCTTGTTCCTGATATTAAGAGGAATGTATTCAGTCTGAAGAATACTGAAGTCATTGAAAGCGATGTTTTCTCTAGAGGTTTTTGGTGGATGCTGTTATCAGATTGAGGATGGACCCTTCTACTGCTGGCTCCCTACTATTACTGGCACTTTTTCTCCCCTGACCTTTAAAGAACAGCTTTGGCAGGACACCTAGTCTAACCAAGAACTTCTGTCTTAAAAGGAAGAAAAACCACTTAGCCAATAGAGGGGTAAATAATTTTGATTCCACAGGTAACTCTAAGTGGTAGCAGGAGAGACCCAACTTTGCCAAGCACTTCCCTGGTGTGTGCCCACACTTGGTTAAACTCCTGCCCTCAGGACTGGCATGCTAGTGGAGACGACAGGGTGCATACACAATAAATAAAATAATTTTAAATAACAGTTTTGTAAAATATAAGAAACCAGAGAAACATAAAAGGAATTATCTGGAATGAATGGCAATGAGCAGGGATGAAGTCCATCTCCCAGATAGGGTGAGGCCATGAGAAGGAAGAGCCAGGGGAAGATGGGGACAGGAGATGGTTACAGAAAGCATCCTGCATGAGGGGAGCTGCTCTTGCCACAGCCCAGAGTCAGGAACAAGTGAATAGATCATTGTAAAATGTCTAAAAACTACAAAAGGCCAATGTAATCAAAGTGTAATAAACAAGAGAGGGTGAAGGAGGGTAGATTCAGTCAGGCAGGGCCCACAGTAATACCAAGTCCTGCAGCCCAGGTTTAACTTGAAAAGCAAAACCTGGCTACATTGGTCTGTTTTCACATTCCTGCAAAGATATACTGGAGACTAGGCAATTTAAAAAGGAAAGAGCTTTAATTGACTCACAGTTCCGCATGGCTGGGGAGGCCTCAGGAAACCTACCATCATGGCAGAAGGTGAAGAGCCACTTCTTAAACGGCGGCTGGCAAGAGAGAGAACGCACGTATAGAAAGAACTGTCAAACACTTATAAAACCATCAGATCTCATGAGAACTCACTATCACTAGAACAGCACAGGGGAAATTGCCCCTATGATCCAATCACCTCCCAGCTGATCTCATCCCCAACATATGGGGATTATAGGATAACAATTCAAGATGAGATTTTGGTGGGGACACAGAGCCAAACCATATCACTGGCATATAAAATAAAAAGTATTATTTATTAATTTAATGAGGAAACTTTTGTCTCTTCTGGAAAGTACACTGAATCTCTACAAATAACCTACAGATGTATATGGATATACTTTATATTAATATTGATTGAGATAGCAAATATGAATGTGACCCATGTATGTTCCAGGTGCCATGTTAAGTGCTATATACATGTGTCTGTTTGTTTAAATATACACATCTGAACATAGAAGCATTGTCCTATAGCTAACAAGTTGTATTTACTTATGCATAATATATAAACAATCTCTCCTTATACTCTTTTTTCATTATGTAGTGTCATCATACATTTTCTCCACAATTCACTTGAACCACTGTCATACTAAACATTTGTTATTAGGCTCACCTGTAAATATGAAAGAAACAATCAGAGGTACATTCTGCTTATCTGTTTCTTCAGGTCACAGATGGTGAAACTGCTCATGAGAACAGTCTCTGGCCTTGGACAGAATGGGGCTCCATAGTGGGGCACTCAGAGTTCCCTCACTATTGGTCTGATGGTGGTACTCACTTAACTGAGTTACAAAGAGATGTACAAAACAAATTTTAGAAGAGTGTGAACCAAATGGAATATCTCTAACTTGCAGAGAGAAAAAACTACGAGTGTGTTATACATCTTTGTATTTGCAGTGTGTCTGCACTCATCTGATTATGCATTTCAGGCAAGGTAAAAATGAATATACTGAATAAGAATGTCTTCTTGCCAAAGAATAAGAACACAGTCTGTGATACCACAAGCCTACAATTCTAATATTCTTTGGCCAATTAAGATAGCATTGTGAAGTGGGCCTCAGACCTTGAACACTTCATCTCTCCAGAAGCAATGAGGCTGGTGAATAATTATGGCTGTTTTCACATTCTTCAGTTTCCAAAATATACTTTGGGTGGAGCTGAAGGATATGAGATTCTTCCCAAAATAAGAAATAACATATCCTGGAAGAGCAGCCAAACTTAATCATTTATCCCTTCATATGACACACAGCTGTTGAAGGTCTATCTGTATACCAGATAACTTGCTCTGCACTGGGAATAGCAAAATAGAACTTATTCCTGCCTCTTATAAGATATAATTAAGAAGGGAAAACACAACTAAGGAAGAAACGACAACAGAGTGGAAAATGAAAGAACAGGTGCTGTGGTCACACATATCCACTATACTTGGGACCCTCTTCAGAAAAACCCAGAAAGACTTCTGTGGGAAGTGACATTTGAGTAGAGCCCTGAATGAGAAGTAGACTGCTGTGGACATGTTAACAATAAAGGAAAATAATTCCAGATTCAAGAAACAGGTGCTCTGACCTGGAGTTCAAAAGTCCGGATTTTGAAAGAATATGAATGGCCACAGCCAGAATATAGGGTTTGTGGGTATAGGAGGAGAGAGAAAAATGGACAGAAGGCAGTAACCTGAGTTTAGCTTTAATATGCGAAAAAAGAAACAAAAACGTATCCAGTTTGAGAGCTGATGAGACAAAGTCATTAGAGGAAGCAATTGAAGATTTGAGTCAAAAAGGACGCTGGATAGCGTCTGAGAAGGTGGGACACAGACACCCAGAGGCAGACAGAGGCACCAGCTGGACACATATCCAGGAATGCTTCTTCCAGTAAGTTAGGCGAGAATGGAGTAACATTTAGTTTCAAGGGCTTTACATTTGTAAAATTTGTGCAGAAAGTTGGAAGCGTTCACACTGGTTAACTTCTCTCAGTGATTAGTGAGGTTGTCTGGTGACTGATGGGGTGGGGAGGAGAAGAGGAAGAAAAAGAGAAGAATGCTGAAAGCAGACCCACCGGACCATGGGCAGAGACTGGACTGTTGACATGTTGAAAGCTACTGTGTACATCTGATAGCAGGAGGAGGGCTGCTGCTTCTCATGTCCACAGGACCCTGGACACGATCATGGATCATTCACCAGAGCTCTCGATGCCCAGGTGCAGTCATGAAGGGGTAGCCAGTGAGATGCATCGAGGTTTCATATTTTCTAAGAGTGCAAGGTGGGATATAGAGCCAAATGTTGAATATATTGATAAAAAGAGTTTTGGGGGGATAAACTAAGTAAGTTAAGCTAAAAAGAAAAAGATAGATGTGGTGACATTGGGGAGGTGTGGAGAAATATTCATATCTGTGGATTGGTGTTTCAGATAGAAATTGAAGTATTGTATAGGCACCTGTTGAATATCATCAGGAAGTAGAGGAATTTGGAGAAATAGAATGAGCTAATTAACTGATGATTTCAGACTCATGATTCCAGGGGGCAATAAGGTCAAGAGTGGCTGTCAGAACCTCAGTGTAACAGGTAAGTAGATGTATGAGTTATTGAAAAGGTCAGAATGTTAGGTAGTTACCCAAATAGAGGTATTTATAATATACATTGACAGCAATTACTCTTTAAAATTCTCCTATGGTATTCATAGTTGAAAAGTTGTAGGAGTTGGGGTATGCCCACTACATCAGATCGGGACCAATTTACAGCAACTCCTAAAATAACTATCTCTCATAGATTATCACCAGGAAAAGCTGATCTTCTCATGAACAACTAAATTGTATTTCATCAGCATTCTCAAACATTGTAGTAAATAATGTTTCCTTCTATACTGACTGCTATGCAGATTAAAATAACATTTCTAGCATATTTCTAGCAATTGAATAAACATTCATGACATACATATTGATAAACTAACTCTGATTTATTTTAAATGTTTAATTTCTGCCCTAACCTAATGTTTTATATATTACTTAACACACATTGAAACCATATTTAGTCATGAATTTTTTTCATGTGTTTTAAAAATAACAGAAAATTGTGTGGATACTATTATTCTATGACTTAGAAAGGCAGCTACCATTCTACAAATCTATTTTAAGGACAGCTCAACATGGTGATGAAACTAAAAGATTTCTAGGAGTCCATCTACCTATTCAACTTAACTTTGTAATTCTATGAAATATTTTTAAATTGCTGCTGCTATCCACTGAGTAAGTCCAGGAGTCACCCAAGTGCACCTGCTCTGTAATATTTAGAGTGTGTCATGTAATTGTGATGTTATATGGAATGGGAAACAAAGTATGCTGGGGTATTGGTGAGAAATGGGTGGAGTCAATTTGACTTTTCTTGAATTTTGACTACATTTCTATGCACTAGAAATGTAGACTTCAAACATGTCAAATTACCAAAAGAATAATAAAACCCTCAAATATACACAAACAATTCAGAAATAAATATAAAGTGTCATTTGTATTAACAATTAACCACTTTTAAGAAGACACAAAAAATAGCAATACACAAGACTGCTTACTATAAGAATATATAAATGATTTTGGAAAACTGTTTAAGTAACAACTTTTAAGACTATATTTACCTCACTATACTTCTCTAAATAGAGAGGATATTTTATTTCAAAACTATCTAAAATGATATAAGGCAGTGCAGAAGAAGATAGAAAGAGTTGGTAAAAAAACCAAAAGGATCCCAGAATCTCCTTTTCCTAGAAGAGTTGGGCTGTGGTAACAAATAACCCCAGCCCAGATCAAAGGGGTTCAACAAAATTGCAATGCATGTTTGCTTCTTGTAACAATGCAATGCAGGTGTTTGGCAGGTGGCCTTACATGCACTAATTCATGTGTACAGGCCACGTTTGCATGTTGGATCTGCTAACCCAGGGTTTCAGAAAGGCAAAGGCACAATGGAGCCATTCTTACCAGGTCATCCCTTACAGCCCGGTGTAACCCACCTTTCCTCAAACCCCACTGGCCAAACTTAGTCACATGGACTCACCTCTATGCAGGCAGTCTTTGGCTGGGAAGCTGCTTCTCAGAAACACCTGCACGCTCTGGGGAGAGGAGTTGTGAACTCCTAGAGGCCAGTGGTCCATTCCTGCAACAACAAACACTTAGAAAAAGGGAAAGGTATTTGGAGGTAACATATAGAAAGAGAACACAAATGCAAAAGGGAGGAAATCAGATACAAGAGAACATTTTTACTGGAAATGAAAGATAAATCAAAGTAAACTAGATAAAGTAGAAGTCAGGATTCTAGGACATAATATATTTGAGCAAATCTGTAATGCCATACATAGATTCTGTACGCTTTGTGTACCACTACTAAAGAAAAATGCTACTAGTTATTCATGACACAAGGTTTTCTAATAATATCAATTATATTAAGCACCCCAATTTCAGATTTATTAAAATATGGAAAAAAAAAAAACCCTCATCTCTGAATAGTGGAAATATGGCAAAAGAGACCTGGAGATGTTCTACCTTCCTTTTCCCAAAATATGCAACCTGGTCCATTAAGAGTTTCAGTAAACCATAGAATAAATGACAGTCTGACAGCTGTCTCTTATCAAGACTGAAAGAAGTTCATCCTCAACTTAGTCTTATTGTAGATCTAAGATTTTCTTTAAGGTTTTCGATTTTTATATTTAAAAGTTTGTTTCTTCGTTAGTTTTGGTTTACAAATACATAGTCAACTTTTCTTTGTTCTGTGCACATGTACTTCAATTCCCAAAGTTTTTTATAAACTTTCTCTAATCCCTGAATGTAGCAACTTTAAAGTCATCTAGTCACATACTCCCTCTCAGGTAAAAGCAAAAAATACACAGCTTTATATAGAAAATCTAAACCCTTTCTTTTATATGTAGTCTATAATTTACCACCCTAGAGTTAAATTTTTATGATAAATAAATATAAATTTCTTAATAATGTTATACATGTTGTTAATATCTTGGGATTTAAATATGGAGAATTTAGACTTGACTGTTGAATTCAATTTAATGTTTAGTGAGTTTACGGCAAGAAAAAAAGAAACATGAAAATCTTACTATTGTGACAAGTTTGAACAACTGAACATAGGACATTATTACTATTATTACAGCTGCTATTAAAATCCAAATGATTGTGCTATCAATCAATAAATATATTTTTTTTCTGAATATATACATAATGAGTAGAAGTTCATTATTACCATATGGGCTTCCTGAGTCAAAATCCTGCCACCTTACCTTCCTCTCCCTACCTACACCGATGGCCTCATGGGGAGTTCCCTATAATCAATTGACAGAGGAAGAGAAGACCAGGGCCTCATTTACAGATGGATTTGCACAATATGCAGGCATCATCCAAAAGTGGACAGCTGCTACATGACAGCCCCTGAAGGACAGTGGCAAAGGGAAATCTTCTCAGTGGGCAGAACTTCGACAAGTGCAGCTCGCTGTGCACTTTGCTTGGAAGGAGAAATGGCCAGATGTGTGATTATATACTGATTCACGGGTTGTAGTCAATGGTTTGGCTGGATGATCAGGGCTTTGGAAGAAACATGGTTGGAAAATTGGTGACAAAGAAATTTGGGGAAGAGGTATGCAGATGGACTGCTCTGAATATCTTCAAAAACTGTAAAGATATTTGTATCTCATCTGAGTGCTCACCAAAGGGTGACTTCAGCAGAGGAGGATTTTAATAATCAAGTGGACAGGAATACTTGTTCTATGGACACCACTCAGGCTCCTTTCCAAGCCACCCCTGTCACTGCCCAATGCGCCCATGAACAAAGTGGCCCTGGTGGCAGGGATGGAGGTTACACATGGGCTTGACTTTCACTTACCAAGGCTGACCTGGCTACACCACTGCTGAGTGCCCAATTTGCCAGCAGCAGAGATCAACACAGAGCCCTCGATAAGGCGTCATTCCTCGGTGTGATCAGCCAGCTACTTGGCAAAGGGTTGAGTATACTGGATCTCTTCCAACATGGAAAGAGCAGAGGTTTGTCCTCACCGTAATAGATACTTACTCCACATATGGGTTTGCCTATCCTGCTTCTAATGCTTCTGCCAAGACTACCATCTGTGGACTGACAAAATGTCTTATCCATCATCATGGTATTCCACACAGCATCGTCTCTGACCAAGGTACTCACTTTATGGCTAAAGAAGTGTAGCAGTGGGCTCATGATCATGGAATTCACTGGTATTACCATGTTGCCCGTCATGGTAATACCAGCTGAAGCAGCTGGATTGATAGAATGATGGAATAGCCTTTTGAAGTCACAATTACAATGACAACCAGGTGATGATACTTTGCAGGCCTGAGGCAAAGTTCTCCAGAAGGCTGTGTTTGCTCTGAATCAGTGTCCAATATATGGTACTGTCTCTCTCATAGCCAGGATTCACGGGTCCAGTAATCAAAGGGTGGAAGTGAAAGTGGCACCACTCGCCAGCACCCCAGTGATCCACTAGCAAAAGTTTTGCTTCCTCTCCCTGCGACATTATGTTCTGCTGGTCTAGATGTCTTAGCTCCAGCAGGAGGAATGCTGCCATCAGGAGACACAAAAACAATTCTATTAAACTGGAAGTTAAATTGCCACCTCGACACTTTGGGTTCCTCCTGCCTCTAAGTCAACAGGCAAAGAAGGAAGTTACAGTGTTGGCTGCGGTGACTGACCTGCACTATCAAGATGAAATCAATCAACTACTCCATAATGGAGGTAAGGAAGAGTATGCATGGGATACAGGAGATCCAGCAGAGAATATCTGAGTATTACCATGCTCTGTGATTAAGAGCAATACGAAACTACAACAGTCCAATCCGGGCAGAACTACAAATCACCCAGACCCTTCAGAAATGAAGGTTTGGGGCACTTCACCAGGTAAAAAAAAAAAAAAAACCTTGACCTGCTGAGGTGCTTGCTGAAGGCAAAGAGAATACAGAATGGGTAGTAGAAGAAGGTAGTCATCAATACCAACTACAGCCACATTACCAGTAGCAGAAATGAGACTGTAACTGTCATATTTCCTCCTTATTTTGTTAGGAATGATTGTGCATATACACACTTGTGATAAGAAAATATCTTCATTTTATTTCCTTTTTTCTTTATCATGTGACATAAGATGTATTGACTTTGTTATCAGTATTTACCTGTTGTTAACTTTATGTAATAGCATTTGGGTTGGGGATTGGTGTACTTCCGGTTGTACAAAGGATTGCTGTATTAGACATAATTATGACCTTATTATTGTCTTTCTTTGAAGATTATGTATGATTTCAGGAGATGTGCCTGGGTTCAAGTTGACAAGAGGTGGACTTGTGATGGTTAATATTGAGTGTAAACTTGATTGGACTGAAGGATGCAAAGCATTGTCCTTGGGTGTGTCTGTGAGAGTGTTGCCAAAGATTAACACTTGAGTTAGTGGACTGGGAAGGGCAGACCCGCCCTCACTCCAGGTAGGCACAATCTAATCAGCTGCCAGTGCAGCCAGAATAAAAGCAGGCAGAAGAACATGGAAAGACCAGACTGACTGAGTCTTCTGGCTTCCATCTTTCTCCTGTGCTGGATGCTTCCTGCCCTCGAATATCAGATTCCAAGTCCTTCAGGTTTTGGACTCTTGGAGTTACACAAGTGGTTTTTCAGGGGTTCTCAAGCCTTTGATCACAGACTGAAGGCTGCATTGCCAGCTTCCCTACTTTTGAGGTTTCCAGACTCAGACTGACTTCCTTGCTGCTCAGCTTGCAGATGGCCTATTGCGGGTCTTCACCTTGTGATCCTGTGAGTCAACTCTCCTAATAAACTCCCCTTCATATGTACATCTATCCTATTAGTCCTGTCCCTCTAGAGAACATTGACAAACACACTTAGGTTTTTAATATGGAGAATTTAGACTTGACCCTTGAATTTAACGTCTAGTGAGTATATAATAAGAGAAAAAGAAACATGAAAATCTTACTGTTGTGACAAGTTTGGACAACTGAATATAGGACATTATTGCTATTATTACTGCTACTATTAAAATCCAAATGATTGTGCTATCAATCAATAAACATTTTTTTCTGAATATATACATAATGAGTAGGAGCTCATTATAACCATATGGGCTCCCTGGGTCAAAATCATTACAATCCTCTGTCCTCAGGAGATAGAAATTTATTGGTTGATATAACAAATGTTTAGAAATTCTGCATTCTTAGTTTGTTGCCAAAATGTTGTTATTACTCAGATTAATCAGATCTTAGCACATTATAACAATATTAGTCATCATCCAAGTACATTATCATAATAAATGTACTGCTGTATAAATCTTCTAGGATGCATTTTCAATGTCAGAACGTTTCAGGGTTGGAAGAGGCCTTAGAAACATCTGATAAAGTGCAATGCCCCACCCAGTGTTTCAATCTGTTTTGGTTCTGAGTTATTTAACCACTGTTTGACTACTTACAAAAAGTCGGAACTCACTATTTCTAAAAGCTGCCCATTTTGTCATTAATTCTAATTAGGAATCTCTTGCTGTCTTCTTCCTTTTTTCATCCTTCAGAATAGTGTGTACCTCCCATGACTATGCTGACAATTAAGTAAAATAATGCTTTTAAAGTGATTTGCAGAGTCTGAGACATAATAAAGCATGAATAAAAGTTTCCCTTTTTTATTTTTATTTTTCATTTCTTCTCAGCCTTTTTATAAAAATCTTTTTAGCTAAGATCAAGTGTATTATTTTTATTTTTCTTCTACCCAAACTTCATCCATGAAAATTCTATTTACATTCAGGATTTTGCAACTTCCTCCCAAAACCTCTTTCAGACTCCTGAAACTGGATTAAGTTTTCTTCTTTAGTGTCCTCACAGCATGTTGGACTTACTACCACCAAATCCTCTAGGCTTCTCTGTGACTCACTTTCTCCTATTAGCTTCCTAAGGTCAAGAACTTTGTCCCATTTGCTATAGTGTTTCCAGTACCTAGCCAATTAGTGGGCACATTGTAGATGACTAATACAATTTTTGAATAAATGAATAAAAGAGTGAATAACCACTATAGATACTAGGTAAAGCAATGACTGATGTTACTGGACAGCTTAACATGCTGAGTCATACTGCATGGCCTGAATATGACTTATCAGCAACAACACTATATTAGAGCTCTGTGTGTCAGCATCTCAGCAGATACAAGCAAAATCATATTTAAATTAGGCAAGTTCAAGATTATAGAAATATGCAGCGGCTGGGAGGAATGAAAGCAAAACCAGATCTTAGTTTCTTTCATCCTTTGATCTGGCTGTGATGCAAAATGTTTCTGTAATACCCTTCCCTAGAAAACATGTTTTTTAATGGAACAATCAGTTCTTCTATCATCTCCAAATCAATACTCACTAATTTATTATGTAGAAATTTTTTCCAGAGGCACTTTTTTTTCAAGGTTTATATGTATTCCTTAACAGTTTTCCCTTTAGAAAGATAGGATGAATCCAGGGATACAGTAAGAAGACTTTGACCTTTATGTGAAACATAGATCTTTGGTATTTGTCAATGTTGATGTTTCTCTTGCTTAACGATAATCTGGAAGAAGCAGCCATTTGTAAACTCATATTAAGCTCTGATCCCATCTCTAACACTCTCATGATATGTATGTTAATGTCTCATGGCATATCTGAAATTAATGGAATGTTTTTCAGTCTCCGTAGCTGCTGCCTCTGATAGAATTCCATGCTTTATTTTCTTCCCTGTAGAGAGTCTAACAAGGAATATATTTTGTTTCTTTTTCTTTTTAAAGTTTGGCTATTATTTATGTTTGTCTCAGTCAGGGTCATTTATCATAAAAAAGGGTCCCAACTCAAACTAGCATAAATTCAGGGTGATTCATGGATGTTCCACAGCATCTTTCTCTATTTTCCCTCTCTGATTCCCAGCTTCTCCCTGGGGCTCTTCACTTTTGCTTTCCACAACATTTGCCAAGATGTATCATGGAGCTGCCATGGCAATGACCCTGCCCTATCTTAAAACTCCAGGGCTCGACCCCATCTGATCCATTCTTGTTTGCCACTTTGCTTGGCAGAGAAAATATGTGTGAGTATAAACCTCGATAATCAGCTGTCTCTGGAAGGGTGGGCCACCTAGGCCACTTTGGTAATCAGCTGTCTCTGGAAGGGTGCAGACACCTGTGTCCACACCGTCTGAGAAGCTGTATACAAAACTACTCTGCTGCAGTACACACCCTTGCTTTTAGATAGTTTTCCTTTGAAGAGCCTCCAGACATCAAAAATATGTTATCACATGTCAGCAGGAAAAATTTCTTCATATTCACTCCAGTGAAATTCACCCAGTGAAAATGTGGATATTCCATTGAAAACAGGGTAGGTGAATCATCAGTTCTGTTGCCCAACGGAAATGTTTTAAATTATTTTACTTAATTTTTTTTTTAAATAAAGGAAGTCAGGTGGTTTCCAAACCAAGAATTTTATGTGAATATGAAGCATTTGTTCTTCAATTTTCCAGTGTTGATTCCCAGTGAGATGTGACATTACATTACCCCAGCTATTTTTGACATATAACAAATATTAGACAACTTTATGTGCAAAGGTGTTTATATGGCAACTTGATTAAAGTACAGACTATCACAAGTATATCTGATGCTCAGAATCTCATCTAAAACTCATATATCTCCATTCTGAGGCAGACATTATGTACCTTAATGTAGTTCTTCATTTTTTAAAAAACTAATATTCATTACATACAGATGATCATACATATTTATCAATGAAAACTGAATTATCAGCAATATTCTATTCACTTACTTTTTTTTCTTTCTGAGGTATCATTTTGTTTCTCATCTTACAGAAGCTTATATGCTATGAGGATTTAACAAATTACTTAATAAATTAAACATTTGGGGAGAGTAATGTATATTCTTTTTTCTACTCAGTAGAAACATACCACTGACTAGTTGGTAATCTACCAGCTACAGTTTGAAGTTGGCTTCTGTATCATTGGATAAGGTAGCTGGAATTTCTACTCATCCCCCTGCCAACCTGTCTCCACTTATTTTCCAACATGTGGACTATGTCCACACGCATTTCTCACACAACGACTATTCTGGGTCCTCCTCACTGGCCCCAGTGCCTTTTCTGGGTCCTCCTCACTGAGGAGCTGTGTAAGTTTCCCTCTTGTTTCTTTAGAACAATTTGTCAAATTTATGAGAGCTGTTTTAAGATTTATTTACTTTCTGGTAGAAAACATAGACATTTGTTTTCTTCCCTCTAATATTTCCAGTTTAGTTATACCTCCTGTACCCCTTAGAAATAGGATTGCAAATACATGACAGGAGGGCCTTCAAGCCCCCAGCCCTCCCCACAAGAGACTTTGATACTGGAACAGCGCACTGTTTTCAGAGGGGACCAGGGAGTCTCACTTCTTCTCAATACAACCCTTACATCATCAGCCATCTGGAATCAATAAAGAAGATGAAACCTATTTAGAATTTCTGCCTCAAGTTTTTGTTTTGTTTTCCTCTTTTTTCAAGCTTTGTGCAGAACACGATGAATTTCCACAACGTCCCACTCCACCACTCTTGAAGACAGGCTTGTAGGCAGCTAACGTCAGATGCTGTAGCATAAAGATATTTGGAAGGAAAAGACTGGAACAACTACAGAAGAAAACTGTGTCAGGGCAACGTAGTAAGTGTTCCCTGGAGATATTGTTTTTCATGCCTAAAAAAAAACTGAAGTCCACAAAAACGTTTCCTATGGAAAGTTCCACTAAGGGAGAGCTTTTGCAGAAGTCATTTAGGAATGTAGGTCACCTGGGTTCCCTCTTTCTATGGATTTTGCAAAGAAAACAAAATTAGCCAAAGCATTGATATGGCACATATGGGTTCAGAGCTCTGTGAGTTAAGGTAGAATATTTCTATATTTTAAATACTGCATGTTAATCAACTGCAGACAGAAACTAACAATACTTTGCAAATATGTGGAAGTCTTAAGCAACCCATTAGCCTGGTATAAAGATGCACGTCATACAGGCATGAGGTACAGAAACGAGATGACCAAAAGGGACATGAAGCAGGGTACTATCCCAGATCCGAGCACAACTGACTCCCAGTGAGGATGACCGGTAACTAACATGAAATTCACACTGTAATCACGATGTTCACTTGACACATTATGTAACGATGTCACTAGCCAATGTTTTAAGAGCTTTATAAATATTAACTCACTTGTCCCTCATAACCGCCTTGTCATGTAGTTACCATCATTATCCCCATTTTCTTTTCAATGAGAAAAACGAGGCACAATGAAGTCATAACGAGGCTGCCTTCTATCTGTTATTTATACTTTGTCAATTTTTTTTTTAAAATGTGCCTATTTTTCCCCTTAACAAATTGTACATAATTTGCTTCATGAAGCTCAATCCTTTATTGGAACTATGATAAATTACCAAGATACAAGAATCACTCCAAAGCATATCTCAGAATTTACTGTTCTACCTGCCATCCATACAAGAAAATAGTAGGTACATATCTATATGTAATATTTAAATGTTTATATGCAAAATAAAATGATATGCAAAGCAGCTTTTAAACACAGACATGCTTATATAATTATTTAAACTAATGAAAAATTGCAAACAAATGAATTTCATTAGTTGCAGGTTATAAATGGAATATTGTGCAGCAGCTAAGTTTTTATCAGTTTAAATATAATCTGCCTAGGGTGTGTGGGCGTGTGTGCACACGCAATTTTGCGGGGTTTGTTTTTCGGTTTGTTTTGCTCGCTTTTTTTGTTTGCTTGTTTTTGTATTTGTACTGATTGGAGGTCAATGTGTAGATCTCTGGTTTGCTTGTCATTACTTTTGAAAAATTCTTCACCATTATTTCTTCAGATATCTTCTCCCAGAATCCAATTCTGCAGATTTTAGAATGTTTGAAGTTTTTAGGAATGTTTTAGATGCTGTTTTGCTTTCTTCACTCTTTCCATCATCTTTGTGCTGAATTTGGGGCATTTCTACCAGCTTATTTTCAGGTGTTTACAGCTCCCTTCCTTGTGGGTCCCTGGATGTCTGCTCACTGGTACTCACTTCCTGTGAGGGCTGCAGGGAGGCTCCTTCTGGCTCTCAACATCCCCACGTAGAGGCCAAGAGTCCAGCTGCTGAATTTGTTTATAAAGTATTTGGAAATAACCAAAAGATGTGTATGACACAATATTAAATAAAAAGTAATTATAGGAGTAACTGTAAAAAGTGAGACACAAAACTATGAATCCATGGCATGACTACAAATGTGTAACATGTAACACAATCCACATTTTGTTCCAAGAAAAGTCCCAAGTTCTTAGGAAATATCCCTCGCTTTCTGACTGAAACACGGAGTCTGCTGGGAAAGTTTCTTTCCTTTCGATTTTTTATTTTTCCCACTATTTATAATTAATGTATATCACTTATTTCTTAAAATAATTCCTGATTATCCACAAGACATTATAATGGAAATTCACTTCCATTCAGCACGGTTAAATGAAAGTTCACTGATAAATGGAAGTTCACTTCCATCTGGCACTGCTAAATATCTCTGAGTTTAGGGCACTCTAAACTCATCATCTTTTGAAAGCTGAATGTTGGGTCTCTTGCGGCTTTAGTACAATGTTACTATGAAAAGACAGAGAGAAAATGTGCCTGCCAGGCAGAGTGGTCAGGGCCAACCCACTCCCACTGGAATGGGCTTTAGGTCCCTTGGTTACAATTGGGGTTAACCCACCACCTGGTTCAATGTTCTTTCTTTGTCACATAGACTGAAAAGACTAATGAGAGCTCTGTGAGGAGGCCTTTAGCTGTCTTTTTTTGTTTTGCTTTTTTTTTTGAGACAGAGTTTTGTTTTATCACCCAGGCTAGAGTGACATGGTGTGACCTTGGCTCACTGCAACCTCCACTTCCTGGGTTCAAGCAGTTCTCCTGCCTCAGCCTACCAAGTAGCTGGAATTACACGCATGCACCGCTATGCCCAGCTAATGTTTATATTTTTACTAGAGATGGGATTTCACCATGTTGTCCAGGCTGGTCTCGAACTCCTGACCTCAGGTGATCCACCCACCTCAGCCTCCCAAAGTGCTGGGATCACAGGTGTGAGCCACCATGCCTGGCCGCCTCAGCTGTCTTAATGGTATGGAATGTTCAGAAAAAAATGTTTCATTTGGTCATGTGTTCCTCTAACAAGCATAAATTGAAAACTATTTGGTGTGGAGTTGGGAGAGAATGACCAGGCCCAACTCTCAGGGAATGCACAGGCCACTGGGTGAAAGAGATGTCAGTGCTTATCCATAGCCTGACAGCCAGGAGTCCAAGGAAGAGTGGCTGGATACAAGAAGGAGTGACTGTCTCTGTCCGTAGGGGTGAGAGAAGGCTTGGAGAGCCCCACACTCAGGGAGGTAATGGGGTCTTGACCACACTCAAAAAGAAGCAGGGACCTCCCTGGCAACACAAACAGCACATGAGAAAAGGCAAGGAGACTCAGAAATGGGCGTGTGACTTATAATCATGAATAGAGAACGTGGTCACCAAGAGGGCTGGGTGGAATTGTGTCCCCTAGAACTCATGTGTTGAAGTCCTAAACCTCAACCCTCAGAATGTGACCTTACTTGGAGATAGGGTCTTTCCAGAGGTCATTCAGTTAAAAATGAGGTCATTAGGGCAAGCTTCATCTGATATGCCTGGTGTCCTGATAGAAAAGGAAATTTAGAGACACGCACACAGGAAGGAAACCACGTAAACACAAAGACAGCTATCTACAAGCAAAGAGGAGAGGCCTGGAACCGATTACCCACCATAGCCTCAGAAGAAACCCCTGCCAACACTTTGGCCGTGTTCTTTGCCTCCAGAACTATGAGATAAAAATTTACTATTGTTTAAGTCACTGAGTTTATGGTATGTTGTTATGGCGACCACAAGAAACTAGTACAATGGGTGAAGGGCAGCATCAGGCGCCATGTTCCAGAGTGGGTCATTTAACCTGCTGAGGTGAAATGCCCCCAGAGGGTGTCAGGCAGCTCATGACAGGCAGCAACATGTGTTTCAAGAAGGGTGGTATGCACTCAGTGACTAGGGGTGCAGGTCACAAGCCAAGCCTTCCTTGATTCTCTTCATCCTGATGATCTGGATGTTTCAAGTGGTTTTGTTTTTTGTTTGTTTGGGGTTTTTTGTTTTTTTGTTTTGTTTTGGTTTTTTGAGATGAAGTCTCACTCTATCACCCAGGCTGGAGTGCAATCGCACAGTCTCAGCTCACTGCAACCTCTGCCTCCCAGGTTCATGCAAGTCTCCTGCCTCAGCCTACCAAGTAGCTGGGACTACAGGCACGTGCCACCACACCCAGATAATTTTTGTATGTTTTTAGTAGAGACAGGGTTTCACTATGTTGGCCAGGCTGGTCTCAAACTCCTGACCTCGTGATCTGCCCACTTAAGCCTCCCAAAGTGCAGGAGGTGTTTTCAGAGACAGAGTGTTTGCTTCCAAGGAACTCACAAACTAGCAGATCAACTTTATAAAATTAGAAGACAGTAACACGTGGTAGGAGATGCTGAAATTGGGAAGAGTACAATGTGCTACCCAAATACAGAAAATGAAGAAATTAACTTTGATACGTTTAGAAAAGCTGGGGACATACTATAAGAAAAGGACACAATAGTCATTTGGCAAGGAAAGAGGCTACTATTCCAAATATTATTGCAATGATTTAAATATTTGAATAGAGAAGGGTTATCTCAGTTGTAGAAGGCTTAAACATAGATATGTTAATGTAAAATTTCATTCAGACAATATACTGTACATGCACTTTTTGCAAAAGAAAAAATCCAATAAAACAAAGTCACTGCTACTAGTAATGTTGTATTTACTTATTTTAAAAGACAAGGACTTGCTCTGTCACCCAGGCTGGAGTGCAGTGGTGATCATAGCTCACTGAGTCTTGGTCTCCTAGGCTCAAGCAATCCTCTCACCTCAGCCATAGCTGGGACCATAGGCATATGCCACCACACCCAGATAATGTTTTTAAAAAAATTTTTGTAGAGATGAGATCCTCTATGTTGCCCAGGTTGTTCTCAAACTCCTGACCTCAAACAATCCTCCTACCTCAGCTCCTAAAGTGCCGAGATTACAGGTCCAAGCCACTGCACCCAGCCAACTAGTGATGTTTTAAAAACACCTTAATGTTGCCCCATAGACGAACAAGAATTTTTAACTAACAGGGAAGATGAGAAGACTGCAGAAAGACTACAGAAACTCTCGAAAAAGTAGCCAGATTGCTATGACATTTGCCTAATGAATCCCAAGATCTGATTTTAAAGAAATCCTGACGTTCTCATCCTAGTACTCTCTCTGGGGTGTACCTGTGAAAGGTTAAGCCCTTCTGACACCTTTGGTCAGACTTTATGAGCTGTACCTTGATCTTCACCAATTACTGGTTTTTATTTTTGAGCATATCTCTGGGTTGTTGTCTAATCTATTGAGTTTCTGCTAGGACAGATCAGCAGCAACTTAAATCATAAAGAGCCACAGGTTTTTCGGGGGCTTGTTTTTGTGCCCTGTTGAAGTCTAACAGCTTATGGTGTAGACAGGTGTGTGTCTGTGGGTGATTGCTAAGCAGTCTGGTTACTTTATTGCAGTTTCTTCTACCACACTGACTACAAGGTGTTACATGTTGAAATAAAGTTTTATCTAAGTGACTCTAAAAGCCTGTGAAAATTTTCTTTTAGTAACAGAAAGCATACCTTTCATTTCATTTCATTTGTTAATGAGGCTTTAAGTCCTCTATCCTGTGAGAATAAACTCTGTGGTTTCTCCAGAGGCTATTGAAAGAGAATTATTCCCTAGGTTTGGCAGTTCAAATATTGTTGTGAGCAGTGGAAAGAGTTTGAGAACCATGGTAAAAACCACAGACAAAACATTGAGAGTCATCGAGGGGTGGGAATACAGCCTTGCAAGTCCCCTTCCAATTTTCATGACATTGTGACATGTGAAAGCTCCAGTTCCCTCCTATTAAAAAATAATTACTCATTCTAGGCCCTGGGGCAGAACACCTGTTTTTAATTTCTTGGCTGACCACTAACTGGCTCGGGGATTTTCAGCACTGTCTGCAAGTGAGAACCACCTGGGAAGCTTTTGAAAGCCTCGGTGCCCGTGCAGCACCTCCAACCAATTAGGTCACAGTCTGTGGGGTTGGGACCCTCGAAGAAGCATTTTTAATGTTCCTCAAGTAAGTACAATATGTAGTCAAGTTTGAAACCAGTATTGACGTTATGTCCAGGATAACTCATTTCAACTCTCTTTATCTAGGCCTCTTCCATGTGTACAATGGAATGTTTTAGATGTTTTGATCTCTTCCCACTCAGAGTCAGGCTTTATCAAAGGAAAAGACAATTAATATGTTTAGTCAGAGGGATTTCTAATCCTTCCTAGGTGAAAAAAAACCAGCCCATGTTTTATGGCTCCTCGAGAGGGTCTATAGCAAAGAAGCAACACCGTGTGTCTGACCCTTGGACATCTTCAGAAGGTGAAGACTATGGCCTCGTGCAGAGATTGCCGTTCTGGAGCAAAAGGAGAGGAAGCACCAATAATTTGCTAATTTGCCTGTCAACATCCTTTGTACCAGGGCAAATCCCACTCATTATCCCGGCTTTGGCACTTCCCTTTCTGGGGTTGAGGCCAGGGGCAGAGGCAAGTCTGGGGAATGCCGGGACGTGGCTGAGATTACTGAAGCTGAGCAGGGAGAGCCTCATAAGGAAACCAGTTAGAGCAACGTCCAGGCCAGGGAAAGAGGACTTACCAGGAGCTGGGAAGAAACATCTGAAAACAAAGCCTGACTCATTTAGGCATGGAAGGTAGAGATGGGATGGACTCCAGTTGGCGAGAAGCAGGCTGTGTGGGGTTGAGTAAGATAAGCCCTGGTGAGCAGACACAGAGATCAAGGGAGGAGTCAAGGGTGAGGTCGTGGCTTGATTAAGGGATGCATTTCAGCGACTCCAGGTGAGTGGTTTGGTGCCCTTTTGTCAGATAACTTCAGGAGTTTTAAACAGCTGGCTTCCCTCCACAGGGACACCCAGAAAGCTCCTTCTCTAGGCTGCGATTCCATCTTTGATTCCGTCTTCAGGCTCCCCTAATCTATTGTCTGTCCCATTCACATGGAAATTAACCCTGAACTGTGAAACCCTTTTCTCTATGTTGTGCCCTCACCTTTGTATCTTTGTAGCCCCACATTGAGGTCTGATTCATCTTCCACTTCACTCAGTACCCAGCACAATGTTTCTCAAACTATTAACAGAAGCACTTCGTAGCTATTTTTCTTCCAATGTAATAATAATCTGGGGAAATCTTTGTAACTGGGGTCGGGAAAGCTAAGGAAATATGTGTCCACATGAGATGGAATAAAATTGTAAGTGAATTTGGGATAGGGCAAGGATAGATACCTCTCTTCTTTAGTTACAGGATGTCACGTGTGCATCTCCATCATCAAAGGTCACGTTGATGTTAGAACCATCTGTTTATAGGTCTGTTACCTCCACTAGTCTGTGGGCTGTTAGAGGTCAGGGATTCAGTCCTCTTCTTTCCAAATCTGATATATGCTAAAACTCAGAACTGAGAATATTAGAATAGGAATGGCATTGAGTTTCAGTATTCCAAAGTAAACTCGGATATGATTTTACAGATGATCGTTGTGAACATCTAACTTTTTAATACTATGAACTAGGCTTTTGAGAGGGAAAAGTCCTCTTCTAAAATATACCCACAACCTGGAGATGCAGAGCACAGGTCTATACCAAAACATTATTTGCAGGAACACAGGTTGATGCATTAAGAAATTTTTCCACCTCTGGAAAGGGAGCTCAACAGTCAGCCTCTTGGCTGGAGGAAGGAGGATCGGAGAAGATGCAGTTGAAAAGCAGAGAGGCTCTGTGAGCTCTGTGCTGCAACCCTGCTGTTCTGCCTGAAGCCCACAGAGAGTGCAAGAGCAGGACAAATGAAACCCCCAGCTGACTTGGAAATCCCACAGCAGAAGAGTACTGAGAAGCTTTCCAAAGTGCTTCCCAAGAGATTTTATTCTCATAGGAAGTCCAGTCTCTATCCACCAGGGCACATGAACAATAGATCGAGGTAATTTGGTCTGAGAGCAGCCTCTCAGAATCCATGCAAATGTGTTGTGTGGGGAAGCTGATGGGTTCCACCCACCCACACCCACCACCCATACAATCATACCTGAAACATGGCCCACAGTCTCAAGGAAGCAAGGGATGCCGAAAGAAAGTTGCAAAACTTACAGGTCTAGAAAGGTGGGGGTCTCTGGATGGAGCAATGTCGTGAGAAGGAATGAGTCCTGTCTGCAGGGAGAACAGAAGCCCACATCCAAAGAGTACACCTGAGTGGGGGCCAGGCTGACCATGAGCTTAGTCTACAGACCCTCATCTAGAACCAAGGCAATACCTGACTCAGAGAGAAAACAGTGAGATGCCAAGGACCTTGACTGAATTGTTTCCAAAGAGGGAGCAATTGAGTTCTAACCAAAGGCCTGAGGCTCTGGAAGTGGTAAGATGAATATCCTGTTAGAGCGAAAAGTGGAGCTCATAAGCTCTATTGCTCATAAACTACTCAGTTTGGTTGTAGAGAGACAAAATAAGTTGCATTTTTATGCCCGTGAGTGTTGTGGACTCACATTCCCGAGGCTACATGATCAGTTGCATGTTGCCCTCCTAGGCTTAGGACCTGCTGGTGGTCCTAAGAGGTGGTGCTAACCTGTTCACTGGGCCCCTTCCTTGCATCAGGCCCTGATCCAGGTCCTCAGGATACATGATGTGAAGTGGGGCAGCCTCAGGTTCTGGTTTTATGAAACCCAGAGCCTAGGGAGGAAGGGGGAAGTTACCAGTGAGATGGGTGTGATGAAAGAGAAAATGAAGATGCTGAGAGAGAGGAAAGCAAGGAGAAAGGCTTCCCTTTGTCCTCCCTGAAGAGGTGACACTGAAGCTGAGACCTGATTGAGCCAGACAAAAAGCGGAGGAAAGGCGGTCCCTGTCAGAAAGAACTTTATCAAGCTTTCAAGTTCTGTTTTTCGCATAAGAGATCAAAGTGATCTTCATCTCAGCGAGAGAAAGGATTGTGGAGAACACTGAAATCCAAGCACAAGATAGGAGTCAGGGTTACTAAAAATTCAGATTCAAAGTAATCCTAATGTCTGCTACTAAAGGCTGGCCTGTGGTACTTAGCACATAAAATAGCGTCATTTTAACTGCTTTTCAGGAGACGTAACCCATAACCTTAAACCATCTCTACAAAATGCATTTTGAAAGTTTGGTCCACAAAGTCAACATATTTGAAGGATTTAAATTATTCTTCCAACAGACATTTTCTGTAAAGGTGGAGGTAGTAAATATTTTTGGCTTTGTGGACACTATGCTCTGTCACCACTACATGACTGCCATTACAGCCTGAAACCAGCAGTAGACAAACAGTAAATGAATGGGCATGGTCATGCTCCAAAAATCCTTACTTGCAAAGACAGGTAAGAATGGGTCAGATCAGACCTGGATAATAGTGTGCCAAAGCCTCCTCTAAACACTGTCAAGTTTATTCCTGAACTAACCTGGAGAACAGGGGACTTTAATTGGAGAATGCATGATTTTGCTTTCCATAAGTGTTTAACCATTAGTTGAAAATATCATTACCAGACCACATTAATTAATGTTGTGAGTGTAAGGCCGATAGCCTCACCAGGAGCCGGATAGACAATACTCACCCCCTCCGCACCTGATAACACTTATCAGGAGGCCGGACATCCTACTGGCACCTGCCTTCTCCATGCAGGCTCCCCACGCCCACTCCTGCATTCCACCCCTAGCACCACACTCAGCACTAAATCATACTGTCAGCCCAAAATTCAAAAATCCCACCGAGAGCCTAACCAATGGCAGCTCGCCAAGTCCAGGTCCAGTCTCTCTCTCTAACCAATACAGGTGCCCATGCTTTGTTACCTTCTCCAGCCCACCTGTCTATAGCCCTGCTGGACTACCAATGGCAAGTTGCCGAGTCCAGGTCCAGTCTCTCTATGACCAATGCAGTTACTCATGCTTTCTTTCCCCACTGACCAATCTACTGCCCTCACCCCCTATAAAACCCCAAGCCCAGAACGGCCGGGCGTGACTTCTCTGGCCTCTCTCTCTCTCTCCCTCCCCTGGGGCCACAGAACCTCACCCAGGAGCTAAATAAACTGGAATTTAATTTGTCTCGTGCTGGCCTCAGTTTCCTCATTTTAAACTCAGCAATATCCTTACAAGAATAA
>CAUYLG010004373.1:0-11396 GCA_963573385.1 Cacajao melanocephalus | reverse complement strand
GTGTGGCTCCTCCGCCGGGAATCTCCTAGTCTGTGGGCAACAAGAGTTCGTCTGAAAGTGCGGCGTCCACTCGCTCTCTGCGCTTTCACTGGGAGCTACAACCCTGAGCTGTTGTTAATCGGCCATCTTGGATCTCTCTCCGAAACTAAGTTTCTTATAATAAAATATCATTTACTTATTTCTTGTTAATTACTAAAAGGAGTATAGAAGAAAATGCAAACTGTGGCATCTGCCATATCTGAATTTGAGTACTAATTTTGAGTTTGATTTGTTCTTGCTTTTCTAATTCTTTAAGATGCTTTGTTCGGTTGTTATTTTGAAGTGTTTCTTCTTTTCTGATGTAGGTGCTTACAGCTATAAACTTCCTTAGCTCATACATATCTTAATTGTAGCAGTGGTTACATGACAATATGTACTTGACAAAACTTGCAAAATTGCTCAATAAAAAAGGAGAATATTACTATATGTAAATTATACTTTTAAAAATTATGGATGCATATGGAAATACTGTAAGGGAAAAATGGCTATTTGGAGGTATTAGAATTTGAATTCAATCTTTAATTCTTGATATGATTGTCATAAAAGCTTACTTTTTAAAAATAAAAAATATATACATCATGTCTGTAATCTTAGCACTTTGAGAAGCCAAGGTGGGTGGATCACTTGAGGTCAGGAATTCGAGACCAGCCTGGCCAACATGGTGAAACCTCGCCTCTACTAAAAATACAAAAACTAGTTGGGTGTAATGGCATGTGCCTGTAATCCCAGCTACTTGGGAGGCTGAGGCAGGAGAATCACTTGAACCAGAGAGGCAGAGGTTGCAGTGAGCCAAGATCATGCCACTGCACTCCAGCCTGGGTGAGAGAGCGAAACTTGATCTCAAAAAAAAAAAAAAAAAAAAAGTACAGATGCTAGAGAGGGTTCTAAGGTGTAATCTCACCATGATTAAGTCTCTTTATTTGTATTTATACCTGACTGTGTGAACCTAGCCACAGTCAAGAAACTATAACGAGGAATCATAACAATTCAAATAATTTATTTTACAAATTAGGAAAGTGAGATCTGGAGAAGGGAAGTAACTTTCTTAATATACACTATGAATTGGGAATTGGAATTGAGATTCTACCTTGAAATTCCTACGTCTACGGTATCATTAATAGTTAAATTTAGAACCAAAGGCCTCTAAATCATGATAGGTTCAAGTAGACCTAAAACTTCTTGTCCTGTGTTTACCACCCACCACTTCAGAAATGCTACTTTTGCAATCCTAATGTTGAAATGTCTAGGAAACTCTCATTGCAAGCAGCAATGCTCCTCATTTTTTATAGTACTGCTTCCAACACACTTTCCTGTAATTAGCAATATTAATGCAAATGTTGATACTGACAGTAGAAAGTAGAGATTTTTCCCTTATAAAGCATGAAACATTCTTGCATAGTAAATCTCAAATTATCCTTTTAATCAAGCATAGAAAAAATAGTTGGACATTTACATATGGAGACTTGAAAGGAGCAGGGAGACATGCTATGGCCATAAAAATGTCTTCTAAATAGTGGACTAGCCTCTCTACTCCTGAGAATGACAGTTTTCTGTGAATCAGAAGTTTCCTTTCAGTGTTGCTGTTTACTTTCTTACTAAAAGATAATGTTATATACTTTCTGATGTCTTAACTACTTTTGCATTCTCTCCCAAGTCTATGCGTTCTAAGAATCTAAGCTGTTTTCTGAGTATCTGATTTTCATTTTGGTCTTTGTTTTTGTTTGCTTTTATTTTGGTTTGGTGCTGTTTTTGGAGACAGGGTCTTGCTTTGTCACCTAGGCTGGAGTGCAATGGCATAATCACAGCTCACTGCAGTCTCAACCTCCTGGGCTCAAGTGATCCTCTTGCCTTAGCCTCCTGCGTAGCTGGCACCACAGGCATGCACCACTACACCCTGAGACAGAGTCTTGCTCTGTTCCAGGCGCCAGGCTGGAGTGCAGTGGTGTGATCTCGGCTCATGGCAACCTCCACTTGCCGGGTTCAAGCAATTCTCCTGCCTCAGCCTCCCGAGTAGCTGGGACCACAGGTGCGTGCCACCACACCCAGCTAATTTTTGTATTTTTTAGAAGAGACGGGGTTTCACCATGGTCTCGATCTCTTGACTTCGTGATCCGCCTGCCTCGGCCTCCCAAAGTGCTGGGATTACAGGCTTGAGCCATTTTGGTCTTAACTGTCAGCTTGCCACTCTCTCTCTGAGCCTAGTTTACTCTTTTTATGTTGCAAGGCAAGATGACTTTAAAGCAGATAACTTTGGTTCAAATTGTGACATAGCTATTGTGACCTTGGCTAAATTATTGAAATAGTGTAAAATGAGATAATGATATTTTACAAAGCCTCCTTGAGGGTTTAAACAAGAATGCCATCAGCTGAAATAAAGTATGCTCTCCAGATGTCATTTCTCTCTGATCCCTAGTCTTAGGTTTCTTTGTGTATACGCAGATTCATCTGTGTATTTCTAATGCTTTGCTTCTGTGCTCTCTGGACTGAGCATCTCCTATGTGTTTCTCTAGAGTTGTCTACACTTCCAACACTCCACTTCTCCAACCTGCTCTGTGTATGTCCTGGGGTCTGATAATGAGAATTTCATTAATGAGTTACTTCACTCTTTCACTCCATGTCGGGGTTGTCCAATGGGTGGTACTGGTAGGAGACTGGAGGTTGGGTTGAATGTGAATTCAGAGTACTTTTTTTTTTCAGCTCCTTCCTTGACAGGCTAGAGTGAGTTGGCAATGTTTTTCTACCAAAAGTCACAACCTCTATCAGAAGCCCTTTATGTACAGCTTCTATGTTTTGTCCCATATTTTATTAGTTGCTTGCTCTTCCTGCCCTTCAGACTTAGAAGTGGCAATTCTGTTCTGTGTAGCTTTGGGAAACTGTACTGTCTTGCTGTGGCTGCCATTTTAAATCTTGGGCGTACTCTTGTAAACAGCACCTTTTAAAACTCTCCTCTAAATACCTATTCTTATCTGATACAGATCCTGCCTGATGCACAGGCGTCATGGATCCTGTACAACTGAAATGTGGTATCATCTAAATGTTTCAATTATCATTTATTCACACTGTCAGGACCAGGTTCAGAGACACCGGCAGGAACCTACAAAAGGAGACCACAGGAAACTAGGGAGGAGGCAGGATGTGACTGACTGGCTTTTTCACTTCTAATTAGGGATCAGCTCTCAATGGGGAAAATGACAGGAAAATACATCAGAATAATTAGAAAGACATGGCTGATTTATTAAAAAATAAATTTAAATAGATTATTTTAAGTGGAAAACTATTTAAGAAAGGTCAAAGAGAGATAACCTCACTTCAGCACATTTTAAAGATAAAAGAAAGGGAGATGTCACTTATCAGGATGCAAGCCAAAGAGGCAGGACATTAACATACTTATTTTAATAAATCTATTCTGTCATGATTCTCAGAATAGATCTGTTAATGAAAACTTTCCGCCGGCTGGGAGGGAGGGTAATGATTGTATATTTCAGGGAAAAAAACTCTCCTTAAGTATGACTCTAAGAATAATATTTCTTAAAATAATATCTATAACAGCATGTGATATAACTTTGCAAAAGGAAATTCACCAGCAGACCAGGAAAACATATTATCCAAGTATTTCTCAATAGTAAGCCTTTGGTGATCGCTGAAGAACTATTTCATTATTACCAGTGGAGAGTAAACAGTAACTAAAAATTTTTCAGCCAGTTATATTTGAAGACATGATGCCAAATTAAGTGAATAGGATTAAAACAACTTAACAACTTTAAGTCACTTTCAATGTTCTCAATCTCTTTCTGTGAGATTGTTCAATGTCATTTTATCTTTACTGAATGTTTTACCTTGTAGGTGAAATGGAACCCACATACCAAATTAAAGTGGGAGAAATTGAAACCTATAGATAGATAATTTATATCTACCTAACACTCAACCTGAAAATGATGTAGATATGGTTATTTAGGAGAGCATCTCAATTTGCCTCTTTACTTCTCCTTGGCTAGCCTAATGTAAAAAAAAAAAAAAAAAGTTTTCGTCTGCTTTCAAGTAGGATGGTTTTATTGCTTAGTTTAAAGGTTCATACGTGATAAGAAGAAACTTAAAACAATTCACTGGCTTAAAAAATAGAGAAGCTTATTTCTTACTCATTTAAGTGTCCATGGTACATGTCTCAAATCAGGAGATAGCTCTAATCACTAAGTCAGTTGGGGACCTTGATGGAAGCTCTGGTGTCTTCAACATATGGTTTGTTCAATAGTGTGGCTATTTGAAGAAGCAAATACCACTTCAGTGCTTGGACCAGAACTTAGCCACAAAGCCACTGCAAACTCAAGGGGCCAAAGAAAAGCAGTCCAACCATATGGCCAGGAAGAAATGTGGCATGAACTTTTGTGGATAGCTACCCTTTTAGTTAGAAAATGAAAACTTTGTGGAGTAAGCATGGGGTTATTGGGAACTGCTGTTAACTGGCTGAATACTTGGGACAGAAAAGATTTTCCAGTGCTCTGATTAGAAACGCTTGAGATATAGGAGATACATAATAGTGTAAAAAATATATATTAATATTTTAGTTTTACAATTTGTAAAAGGTCTTATTGAGATATGACCTGTATATCCCTTATTCCTTCTGAATATCAGTATTTTCGTCACAAGAATCTGCAGAATATACCACTATCACTTACCAATCATTTCCATTTTAAAAATTAACTGAATTCCATATGTACAGAGCTTGGCAACTAAGCTGATCAAAAAATGATGGTTTCCAGCCGGACACAGTGGCTCACGCCTGTAATCCCAGCACTTCCAAAGGCCGAGGTGGGCAGATCACTAGGTCAGGAGTTCAAAAGCATCATGACCAACATGGTGAAACCCCATCTCTACTGAAAATACAAAAATTTGGCTGGGCGAGGTGGCTCACACCTATAATCCCAGCACTTTGGGAGGCCCAGGCTGGTGGATCACAAGGTCAGAAGATCGAGACCATCCTGGCCAACATGGTGGTAAAACCCCATCTCTAAAAAAAAAAAAAAAAGAAAGAAAATACAAAAATTAGGCTTGGTGGCATGTGCTTCCAATCCCAGCTACTTAGGAGGCTGAGGCAGAAGATTCACTTGAACCTCGAAGGCGGAGGTTGCAGTGAACCAACATCACACCACTGCACTCTAGCCTGGGCAACAGAGACTCCAACTCAAAAAAAAAAAAAAAAAAGAGAGAGATCACTTCCATTCTCACTTTATTGGACCAAATATCTTAATTGGTTTTCATTGTTGTTTGGTTTCTATCGCTCAGTTTTGCCTTTGCTGTTTTCTTCTCCTCATCCTGAATTCTTAATGTTTACCACAAATCTTCATTCTACCTATCATTCTAGGATAGCACCTCAAAGACCAACCCATGCTTGAAGCCTTTCCAGATTCTTTTACCTTGTTTTCCCCTCCATTGTTTGCCAGTAACATATTATTTTTAACACTGATGATGTTATCACCACCCACCTTGAACTGGAGTTTGTTCTTATAAAATGCTTTGTATTTCTGAAAATATTAGATAAACTTCAGAACTCTCACTTAGAGGTTTCCTTGAAAATGTGGGACTTGAATTGATCCTTGTAAGATAAGAATTATTTAAATAAGTGATATAAATCTAGCAGAACAAAAGGAAGCAAGGTGAAATATTAAAAATTTTTAAAATGATAAGTGAGAGAGTGTATTAGGGTTCTCTAGAGGGACAGAACTAATAGGATTTTATATATATACACACGCACGCACACAAACATATATATATAGATATGTGTATATATATATATAAAGGGGAGTTTACTAAATATTAACTCACAGGATCACAGGGTCCCAAAACAGGCTGTCTGCAAGCTGAGGAGCAAGAAGAGCCAGTTCAAGTCCCAAAACTGAAGAACTTGGAGTCCAATGTTAGAGGGCAGGGAGCATTCAGCACAGGAGAAAAGACGTAGGCTGGGAGGCTAGGCCTGTCTCGTCTTTTCACGTTTTTCTGCCTGCTTTATATTCTAGCCTCGCTGGCAGCTAATTAGGTAGTGCTCACCCAGATTAAGAGTGGATCTGTCTTTCCCAGCCCGCTGACTCAAATGTTAATCTCCTTTGGCAACACCCTCACAGACACATCCAAGATCAATACTTTGCATCTTTCAATTTAATCAAGTTGACACTCAGTATTAACCATCACAGAGGGTAATGCTGCTAATCCTTTACCAATAATCAATCACCAGCAATCAGTGATCAACTGCTATCAGCTATGAACAAGGCACCTTACTACAAATTAAGTGTATAAAGTTGTGAAAGATGTCTGCTCTGTTTTGAAGAGGGTTATGTGAAATGAAGTTTCTTTTTACTGGTGGAACAGGATTTGCATTAATCTATCCATGTTTGTTCACTTTCCTTGCCTAGAGATTGTCAACATATGTGTACATCAATTGGTTAGGATTAAAAATTCCATTTATGGCCATAGATTTTGTGGTGATTACTGAACCCTAGCTGAACTTAGAAGCAAACTCAAATTTCACTCCTGTTTTCAACAATCAAGAAGAGAACCTTAATTCTTGCTTCACGCTCAGGTACATATACTCCTGGGGCACTATAATGATATACCACTGTAATATGTCAATCCAAAGAACAAGCATAATTTATTTTCTAAAATGTTAAATATTATAAAATATTGACTTTTAAAAATGAAAAAAACAGATTAAATACTAACGTTAGAATAAACAAATTCAGATACGTGATGGAGTAGAATGTTAAAACTGCATATATATCTTGAAACAAAACATCAGAGTACATAAAAATTGCATAGTTTTAGTGGCTGTTTCATGCCTCTTCCCAGAAGTCTTAGGTTACACATCGGCTCTCTACTACTTTGAGGAATGCTTCATTGGAAGAGTCTTAGACTCTCTATTTTCATTCATATAACAGAAATATGATCATGCCACTGCATTCCAGCCTAGGCAACAGAGCGAGACCCTGTATCTAAAAACAAAAACACAATTTTAAAAAAACCGCAAATATCAGATTATTGAGCCAAAGAGTTTAGTTTTGATTTTCTCCCTCCAGTTAACTGAAGAGCATGTTAAAATGTGGCTCCAGAGTTGGAGCAATGTGGAGCAATGCATGTTTCTTGGTGGCAGGTCTGGGATCATGGATTAAGGGACTCTGTGGATCCCTTTGTGGGATTATGGACTCTGTAGGAATATCATAAGCTACTGCGCATGTCAGCCTGGCCAAGTTGTATCAAGCCTGCTAACAATTATATTTCTGACTAAAAATCTAAGACATTTTTTTTTCTGAGGGGAATGACTGTGACTTTCTCTTCTAACACTTCCACGCGAAGCACTCTGAAAATGTCTTCAAGTGGCTCTCTCCTTCAGAAAAATCGATGTCAGAAACTTAGGCCTAGTTATCTTGTAATACCATGCTGTACCATTTTGTTCACTTTAAAACCACTTTTATAAAGGTTTGCTATTATTTTCTCATGATGTGCCATTATGTAAATGTCTGGAAACAACTTTCTATCCAGCTTGAGATGCTAGATCAATAGAATAAGTGCATGCTCTCATTTCTTGCTAGTTATCTTTCATTATTTGGAAGCTCTCTATTTTCAATTTTCTGAATTAAAAGAGCATTTAGTCTCTAAATACAACCTCGTTAATTCCGACTGTGTTTCTCCAGACATTGCTGGGCCTTCCCCAGTATTAGGATTCGGTGAGCTCTTCTAGAAACACTTGCCACAGACAGCAATTGGACAATCAGAAGCAACTCTATTTGCTGCTATATCATATTCCACTGCCCACACCTGAAAAGACAACCTTCATGAATAGCAGAGAATAGCTGAAAATAGCCTTGGTAATTACATAGTCATACCCCAGTTGTGCTTTTCAGAATGAGTACTATACTACAGTGGTTAAATATGTAGTCTTTAGTATCAAGCAGATCTAGGCAAATTTATGCTGTGCCACTTAATACAGTTTGATTTTTGACTAATTACTTAAGTAAATCACCCTTTCCTAATTTGTAAAAGGGGCACTGTGAGAATACCAATCTTATAAGTTTCTTGTGATAATCAATTAAGACCATATTTGTATGACAGTTGTTTATAGTCCTAGCACTAGTATTATGCTGTAGTATTCTGGTTTTAGACTTGTTTTTTTGTTGCTGTTGTTATTGCTCCTTAATTTCTACCTATTTCTTTTTGGTAGGCCTAAATTTTGAAATTGTCACCCTGAACATTTTACTGGTAGGCTCTGGAACATTGTATGGTCCTACCAAGCTAGAACTCCTTGTCACTTATTTTGACCAGCCTACTTGAACACTAGACTTTCCTGTACTTTCAAGTAGGGTTAAGTACTCTGGATTAAGATATCAACTTCATTACATAATTTGCAGCCACACGCATTTTTCTGCACATAAATTGTCTTTCATTTTGTTCTTTTGCCAGCCCAGCCATTCCACTCACTGTTTACCACAGCCCGGCCATTCCACTCATTGCTCAGCTTGGCCCTGGGCCCTCCTTATGTACCCTGTTCTATAGCTGTGCACCACCTAGTATAATCTAGTGTGTGGTCTAGTGCCAACCTCTAGACTGTAAGATCATTTTCTCATATTATGGGGGCTCCTGGATTCTTTAAGCTCTATCATCTCTCTTGACAATGCAATAAACTATATATCAAGGGGAGAAAACAAAATGTGAATGACCTGAAGTCACTAGCTTTTTGACCTTAACTGACAATCTTTGGGACAGAGATTTTCATCTTTTCTGGCACATGCACAATTAGTTATATTCTACAGCCAGATAAGAAGCCATGAGCCTTTTTTCTCCTCCAACTGGATTTATTCAATATTTGTGTGATGGATGAGATTCAAGGTAAGAAATGAGATTGTTTAATGCCAGATTTGCAAGCTGGTTGTTAAGAAGTCCCTATTCAGTGATTTCTTTGAAAGTTTGGGAAAATTCAGGGTACACTTTAGATGAATGCATGCATTATGAAGAGTGAGGTGATACTCCCCACTCACAATGAGAAGACAATACAACAATTTTATATTCTAGACCTTGATCATTATCCAGGATAAGTATATATTAAACATGTGCTCCCTTCAGAACTATAGCTCCTAGCTATAGTGGCTCATGCCTGTAATCCCAGAACTTTGGGAAGTTGAGGCAGGAGGATTGCTTGAGGTCAGGAGTTTGAGATAAGTCTGTGAAACACAGCAAGACCCCATCTTTACAAAAACAAAAATAAAAAGTTTAGCAGGGCATAGAGGTGCATGTCTGTAGTTCCAGCTACTTGGCTGAGGCAGGAAGATAACTGATGAAACAAAGAGAGTAAACTATTAATTGTGGAATCTGGGTGATAGATATTTAATGTTCATTAAAGATAAAATGTTAAAAATAATGTAAATAAACAAATATACAAATATCTCAGTGATTCATTGGTTTGGTATACTTAACAGATTCATGTATATCTTACTCATTGATAGGAAAGGAATCATTAAAATATTTGAGACTGTTCTGACAATCAATAGACATAATTCTTTAAGCACCAACAGATATACACACATGTATACGTATATACATATTTATATTTGTATATCTCAAAAGCTATTCGAAATTTGAAGAGAAATTGATAGAAGCACAATTATCATTGAATACTTTGGCAAAACTCTCAGATCAGAAATCCACATCGGAAGAACATTTTTATCTTAACCTATTCTTAAGAGCAAAGTCTGTCCCCTTCATCTGTCTTCACTTCATAATTATGCTCCTGTAATTCATAGACTACCCAAATTGAATCATTTGAAATATTAATTAAGTCTGCAGATTACAAGGACCACTGTATTAATCTCTAAGGGGCTGAGTCCAGAAATCTGTTCTCCTAGCAATCCTCATGACTTGGAGCTTAGACCCTTTATTGTGGTAAATAAGGAGATACATTTTCCTATGTTTTTGCATAGTATATATTAAATACGTGCCACATTCAGAACTTTACATGACTTTAAATGGCAAGAAGACTGTTTCCCCAAACTCCTATCTAAAATATTCACTCCACTTGATCATATACCTATTATTTATACATAAGACTCAATTGTTAAAATATATTTCTTCCAATAAAGGCTCTTCTCACTTTAGATTACACATAACACTGAAAGGATTAGCATGACATTTATATTATTAGCAGATCCTTCTGGCTCATGAATAAACTGCTTTTGTGTCTCCAACAGCCAGTTGAAAGCAGGTAAAGAAAGGAGGCAGGATGAGAAAAGCATGAGAAGATTGGGCATCCGTGTGTGAATGGAAAGGTGAATAGTGCAAGAAAAACTGGAAATGTGTTGAAGATGAGCTGAGCCTAATTCATTGGGGTGTCCCAATTTCCTTCATGGTCAAAGGGAAAAGGACACTGTTTACTCACGTGTTAAGGTGGGGGCTGCCAAACATGAAGTTCTAGCACTAGGAAGGAAGAGTTCATGGTAGTATTACTGATTGGGCCCCATCTTAATGGAAATATCAACATATTCACCAAATTGTGTTATTTTCTGTTCCTTCAGTGACTTCATACCTCCATGTGGGTGTCCTCCCCATACGACATACAGGTTTCTGCCTTTTCCCACTTAAGAACTGATACTGGATATTCTGAGTCTTAATGCCAGGTTATTGCTGCCAGATGAGTAAAACTTTAAGTCAGAATCCAGTCAGGGGAAAGAAATCACACGAGTAATTAATTTTAACTGAGAGGCCTTAATAAAAAAGATTTTTTAACTAGGTACAATGTTAACTAAGAACCTGAAAAGGCACGAGAGAGATCCAAGATGGCTGACTACTAGCAGCTCAGGGTTGTAGCTCCCAGAGAAAGCGCACAGAATGAGAGGACACCACACTTACAGATGAATTTTTGTTGCCCACAGACCAGGAGATCCCCAGCGGAGGAGCCCCACGGGTCGCCAGCGCGACTCTTGCGGCTGGCGGCTGGCGTGGCGGTTTTACTGGCACCTCCGCACGGCAGTTCTCAGTGCAGAGTAAATGGGACTGGTTCTCCTTTTGGTCGATGTTTAGAGCTCCGAGAAAGCAGATTCGCCTATTTACCTGATTGAAAAAGGGATTCAAGAGGGAAGCCAGACCGGAGATTCCCGGGCAGAAAAGCACCACGAATCTTAATGCTGCTGTTTTAGTCAGTGCAGTGGGTTGCTCAGATTTTGGCGCTGGGAATCAACAAATTGGACGTCCACTCAGAGACCTAATTTGAAAGTTGGCAATTACAAATGACAGGTGGATAAACTCACAATGATGGGAAGAAACCAGCATAAAAAGGCTGAGAATACTCAAAATCAGAGTGCCTCTCCTTCTATAGGGGATCA
>CAUYLG010004369.1:0-35080 GCA_963573385.1 Cacajao melanocephalus | reverse complement strand
TACCGATGGATTTTAGCTTTTTATCCAATTTGCCTGTCCGTGTCTTTTGATTGGGGCATTTAGTCCATTTAAATTTAGGATTAATATTGATATATGTGAGTTTGATACTGCCGTTTAATGCTAGCTGGCTGTTTTGCCCATTATTTGATGTACAGTCTTCATTATGGTGTTGCTCTCTACCTTTTGGTATTTTTTTGGAATGGCTGATACTGGTTGTTCCTTTCTATGTGTAGTGCTTCTTTCAGAAGCTCTTGTAAAGCAGGCCTGGTGGTGATGAAATCTCTGAGTTCTTCCTTGTTGTCAAAAAATTGTATTTTTCCTTCACTGATGAAGCTTAGTTTGGCTGGATATGAAATTCTGGGTTGAAAGTTCTTTTCTTTAAGGATGTTGAATGTTGTCCCCCACTCTCTTCTGGCTTGTAGGATTTCTTCTGAGAGATCTGCTGTGATTCTGATGGGCTTCCCTTTGTGGTTAACCTGACCTTTGTCTCTGGCTGCCCCCAGCATTTTCTCCTTCATTTCAACCCTGGTGAATCTGGCAATTATGTGCCTTGGGGTTGCTCTTTTTGAGGAATATCTTTGTGGTGTTCTCTGTATTTCCTGGACTTGAATATTGGCCTGCCTTGCTAGGTTGAGGAAGTTTTCCTGGATAATATCCTGAAGAGTATTTTCCAGCTTGGATTCATTCTCTATGTCAAATTCAGGTACACCTATCAAACGTAGATTAGGTCTTTTCACATAGTCCCATATTTCTTGAAGACTTTGTTCATTCCTTTTTATCCTTTTTTCTCTAATCTTGCCTTCTCATTTTATTTTGTTGAGTTGATCTTCGACCTCTGATATCCTTTCTTCTGCTTGGTCAATTCGGCTGTTGAAACTTGTGCACACTTCACGAAGTTCTCATGTTGTGTTTTTCTGTGCCATCAATTCACTTATATTCCTCTCTAAGTTGTTTATTCTCGTTAGCATTTCATCAAATCTTTTTTCAAGGTTCTTAGTTTCTTTGCATTGGATTAGAACATGTTCTTTTAGCTCAGAGAAGTTTCTTTTTACCCACCTCCTGAATCCTGATTCTGTCAATTCATCACACTCATTCTCCATCCAGCCTTGTTCCCTTGCTTGTGAGGGGTTGTGATCCCTTGTAGGAGGAGAGGCATTCTGGTTTCAGGTGTTTTCATCCTTTTTGCACTGATTTCTTCCCATCTTTGTGGATTTATCCACCTGTCATCTTTGTAGTTGTTGACTTTCAGGTTGGGTCTCTGAGTGTATGTCCAGTTTGTTGATGATGAAGTTATTTCTTTCTATTTCTTAGTTTTTCTTCTAACATTCAGGCCCCTCTGCTGTAGGACTGCTGAGGTCTACTCCAGGCCCTGCTTGCCTGGGGATCACCTGCAGCCTAGTCACTGTCTGCCCGAAGAGGCTTTGCTGAGCAGCTGTGCAGTCCGCCCAGCTGCCATGTTAGCTTCCCTGCAGTCTTCTTTATATGGGTATAGTTAGAACTGCCTCGGCAATGGCGGCCCAACTCTATAATGGTGGACTCTCTCTGTAGTGGCGGGCTGCCTTGGCAATGGTGGGCTGCCTCAGCAATGGCAGACTACCTCCATAGTGGTGGACTGCCTCGGTAATGGTGGACGCCCCTCCCCCACAGAGCTGGACCATCCCAGGTTCAGCTGTGCTTGCTGTGAAACTTAATCCAGAGTGTTTCGGATTGCTGTTATTTTGTGGGGATGGGACCAGCCGAGCCTGATCACCTGGCTCCCTGTCTCAGAGCCCTTTTTTTTAGTTGAATGGGCGACTCTGTTTCCCAGGTGTTCCAGTCACCTGTTGAAAAGGTGCTGGGATCTGTGTGATCTCCCATGCAGCGACCCACTGCACCAACTGAAACAGCCGTGCTGAGATTTGTGGTGCCTTTTTGCCTGGGAATCTCCTGGCCTGGCTCCCTGTTTCAGCCCCATTTTTTTTTTATCAGTTGAATGGGTGACACTCTATCCCAGGAGCTCCAATTGCCAGCTAAAATGGTGCCCGGACCCATGTATTTTGTGTGGAGAACCAAAACAGCCTCGCCAGCCAAAACAGCTGCACGAGCCAAAACAGCCACGCCAGCCAAAACAGCCGTGCTGGCAACCCATGGGGCTCCTCTGCCTGGGAATCTCCTGGTCTGTGGGCAATAAAAATCCATCTGGAAATGTGGCGTCCACTCACCATCCGCACTTTTGCTGGGAGCTGCAATCCTGAGCTGCTCCTAATCGGCCATCTTGGATCTCTCTTGGAATTTGAATTTCTTTTACAGTGTGCACACACCTCTGTGTGTGTGTGTGTGTGTGTGCACGTGCATGTGTCTGTGTATAGGGAAGAGTAAATATACTCTATTAGGGGTTATGACAAATGTTACATAGATGCTATATATGTTTAAATGAGCTTTTTTAGTTAGCTTTAGGTAACTAAAAAGCAGAAAAATACCTATTACTATCATTTTATTTTCTGAAGATTACATGAAAGGAACATTCCAATGACATTAGTCTCAAGGGAAAATCAATCTTTTAAGACTTTAAGATGACAAAGCAGTTTTGCTACAATGTATTTGTTGGTTTTAATCCTCCCAGTTTTCAAGTATACTTATTTTATCTCAAATATTAAGGCCTTAGGAGTTTCCCGCATACAAATAAGCAGAATTACTATAAAATATAGTGTCCAAAATGAGACATTTTTGAGAGTTAAAACAGACTCAATTAATCATAGTGGTAGAATAACACACAAAGGTGAGACCTGTCCCAACCCAACTAGAAAATATGTTTACTATTACTAAAAGCTGACAATAATTAAATTAATGACTGGGGGAAAAGGTCCACTTTTTTCAAGTCCATGATAAGCTAGATCGCAAGCTTGGTTTGGATGGGAGTCAGGTTTTAAACTTTCTTTGTACTCATAGCCACTAAGTGAATACTCATAGCCTCTAAGTAAGCAGGACAAGAACTGAATAATAGCAATAATGACGAGTACTTGCTGTGGGTCAAGCAGGGTTTAAGGCACTTTATAAGTACAAATTTAAACCCTCTATAGTCCTATGAGTTACTAATGTTATCATCTCCACCTTAAAATAAATAAACTGAAAAAGAACTGTTAACATGCCTAAGCTTATGCAGCACTAGAATTCACACTCTCTCATCTCCTCTCTTGCTTGTATTCTCTTCTCTTTATGCCCTTACTTGTCTCTATCTGCCTCTCTTTCTGCTTTCTTCTTCCCTTTTTTCTTCCTTTCTTGTATCTCTTCTGTCTTCTTTATTTATTCCTACTTATCTTCTCTAATTGCTTGTGATTTTTGGTTTATGGTATAGCCTATTTTGCAAAAATCTTCTATTACTCAAGAAAAGAAGAGGTGTGTAAACCATTGGATTTAATGTTCTCTGTATTTTTAGTCCTTAAATATTTCAATGAATATTATTTATTGACTACTGTGTAGAAGAATCTCTTCTAAAACGTAGCAGTATAAAAAATGAGAATGAGTAGGAGGTTCCCTGAGTTAGAGGAATGTGCAGTTTAATATAAGAATTAAACAGACCAGGAGCTGCGGCTCATGCCTGTAATCCCAGAACTTTGGAAGGCCGAGGTGGGCACATCGCGAGGTCAGGAGATCAAGACCATCCTGGCCAACATGATAAAATTCCATCTGTATTAAAAATACAGAAAAAATTAGCTGGGCATGGTGGGTGCCTGTAGTCCCAGCTACTCTGGAGGCTAAGGCAGGAGAATTGCTTGAACCCGGGAGGCAGAGACTGCAGTGAGCTGAGATCACACCACTGCTACACTCCAGCTTGGCAACAGAGCAAGGCTCCATTTAAAAAAAAACAAAAACAAAAAAAGAATTAAACAAAATATCTAAACAAAAAAATACATTATTATTCCACAGAAAAGAGTTCACTCTTACAGAGATATTCCCTGCAGTTGAACTCTTGGTATATGCTTATTTAAAATTATGTATGGGGTATGTTTGGATTAGTTGCTACCAAAGCAAATTACTACCTAAGTAACTCTTATTTCCTTAGAGTGTAGAAGTTGCAAGTACACCCTGTTCTCTCTACCCTTCTCATTCTTGGCCAATCTTCCATGATTCACTGAATAAATACTTAGTACCTTCTCTATATCAGGCATAATACTGGGATTCATAACATTTAGCAAGCTTTTTGAAATTATGTGTTTACTCATTTTTCTCTCTTAGTAAGCCAGTTTTAATCCAGGGATGCCTGGATGGATGGGGCTATGTGATGAAACCTTGTGAAGTTATATGCAACACTTTATGTCTTCGAACATACAGTATGTTCATTTTTTGAACAGAGATTCCATATACTTCACCAGAATTTCAAAAGGAGCCATGTGACATAAGAAATACCTCCACCATAATTTGAATATTGAGCACCTCAGTGGTTAAGATCATAAACCATAGATTTAGCCCAATCACCTATAAAATGGGTGATACATGGTAAATGACATAATTCTTTAGCTTGATTTTTCTCTCTGGTTTATTGTAGGGACTAAATGTAGTGATTTGTGTAAATCAGTTAATATAGTGTCAGGCACTTAGTATGTACCTGATAAGCATTAAGGAAAAATACAGTGTTTTTCACATAGTGAGCATTCAAACAACAAACATGTGGCTGGGTGCAGTGGCTCACGCCTGTAATCCCAGCACTTTGAGAGGCCAAGGGGGGTGGATCACCTGAGATCAGGAGTTTGAGACCAGCCTGACCAACATGGAGAAACCCTGTCTCTACTAAAAGTATAAAATTAGCTGGGTGTGGTGGTGCATGCCTGTAATCCCAGCTACTCAGGAGGCTGAAGCAGTTGAATCAGTTGAACCTAGGAGGCAGAGGTTGTGGCGAGCCGAGATTGCACCATTGCACTCCAGCCTGGGCAACAAGAGTGAAACTCCATCTCAAAAAAAAAAAAAAAAACATAATGTGAGCATCTCCTTAAGTCAGAGTTCCACAACCTTGGCACTATTGACACTTTGATCAAGATAATTATTTATTATGATGGGCAGTATCATAGGATGTTTAGCAATATCCTTGACCTACCAGATGCCAGTAGCACGCCTCTCCCAGTTGTGGCTACCAAAATGTCTCCAGACATTGCCAAATATCCTCTGACAGAGAGTCACCTCCTCCCCTCTAAGAACACATTAATAGAGTTGAGCAACAGGTTATAATTATTTTTATCTGTTTAATATGTCACAGTCGGAGGTCCCATATTGATCCAGTAAGTAGCAGATCACTTTTTGTGGAGGAGACTGATGTGATTTCCATTAGTAGACATTCCCCATAGAACTTCAACTACATCCTCCAAGAGTCCAGAAACCATGGTTAAAACAGGTAAGTTGAGGCATTCACCAATGTGAGGACACCTTGAAATATCTCTATTGTTAGAGCATATCTAGGCACTTGCTAGGCAAAAATATGGCTCCCTCACCATCACAGAAAACCAGAATAAGCCAACAGACACAAAAAAGAACAAAAACAACAACCAAACTACTTGAATCTTAGATACAATGTTTCTAAGGCGAAATTAGAACTCTCATTTACTTCGACAAAGGAGATATGCTCAAAATTTACTAATCTTTCACTCTATAAGATAAATTACCAAAAGATTATGGTGGAACATAAAGATTCTATGGAAATCTCTGAAATTTTGAAACATGAAACAAATCCTGGAATTTCTTGGTCCTAAAATTTTACCCAATGGCTTACAGGTAAGGTAATATATGGGTAGATTAATATTTAACCTTAGGTATTGAAATGCATTTTTATGATTTGGTCACAATGAAGTGAGGAAGTATCATATTTTATATTTTTGGTCCTTAGAAAACATGCAGCAAAAAGTAGCTTCTCTTTTCAAGCCAGTCAGTGCACAATGCTAACATGATACAAATTCTATTTTATCATAAGATCTTAAAAATATAATGAAGCACTTCTGTTTAAGACACTTGTCTAAAAAGCCAATGGGTCTATTTTTAATTGTGAGAGGATTTAAACTGTTCCTTAATTTATATAAGAAAATATTTCACTGATGAGATAAAAATGTTAAACCCACAGTTAAGCTGTTTGCCTGCAAAATTTAGTGTCTCTGTGTGTAAGAGCCCTTGATGACTAGGATTTCAAGGTCATATTGCAAAAGAGCAATTCGTAGAAGAAAATTGTTCTGATCTTTTTCAAAGCTTCACTTATTCACTGCCATGAAATGCATTTTCATGGTTTACCATTAATCTTTATTGGGTACTGAAAACTAGTAGAAGATTTGGTGTCACATGCTATGCTCTGTACATGGGGATTTAAAAAACAGGAATCTTGCTTTGATTTATGTGGATGATCAAATTTTTTATGTAATTATGAACATAATGTATTTTCTTTTTATACATTTTTATGAAAAATTATGCAAAATTAAAAATTATTTTAAGTTTTAGCGAGTTTTTTCTTCATATGAGAAATATATATATATATATATATACATACATATGCTTATGTATTGTGCTCATGCATCTTTCTTTGAGTAATATATGTTTATCATGAAGATGTGCAAGTGTGGGTAGAGCACCTTTAGGAAATGAATGTATTCTGAGTGTAAAAATTATTGTGACTATGGAATGTACAAAATCAGTCTATATATTAAGTTATACTCTCATGACCTCTAGCATATTAGAATCACAGTCGACATTTCAGGATATTTATGCTTAGAAAATGTCCTACTTAAAACCACCATGGGGAAAAAGAGTTCATTTTGCTTCTATGAAATATGGAAACTGCTCATATTTAATAGCAGAAAGATTTTTTTGAATTTGCTATCTCAGAGGTGTGCAAACAATTTCAAATTGAGACGTAGTATTCTATTTTTCAGTACTGTCCTCATCTTTGTGGTGTTTACATTCATTGTACAATCAAGCATATACCTTAATAAAGTCCAGCTAAACCTAAACAATATATGTATATATTTAGGTTAAAGTAATGGAATGACAGACTTTCAGACATGAAAGTTTCCCTAGAGGACATTTAGGCAAACCCTCTCATTTTCCAGATAGAGAAACTGAGGCCTAGATGAAAGAAACAACTTTGCCAATATAAAAAATAATGATATACCCTAATCTTCAACTTGATATTGCATATAAGTAAGCCCCAGAAACTGACCATAAAACAATCAAAGGAGACAGTAATGACATAGCAATACTATTAATATATTTAAACAGTGGACATTTGCAAATGAAGATACAGGAAGCACTGGAGAGAAAGTATTTATTTTCTGTGATATTTTTACTTTTCTTCTCTTATGAAAGCCAGGCTGATCCATCCACTGGGGTTTTTTTTTTTTTAATTGGAGATAGAGAGATAAGCATGAAATGAGAATAAG
Source organism: Cacajao melanocephalus (assembly GCA_963573385.1). Lineage (NCBI taxonomy): Eukaryota > Metazoa > Chordata > Mammalia > Primates > Pitheciidae > Cacajao > Cacajao melanocephalus. The sequence goes on along the minus strand of CAUYLG010004369.1, from coordinate 27,689 downwards.
TTTAAGCTTTATGAGAAAAAGATGCAGCAAAAGGAGCAGAAGATCCTAAGACAGCACTTACTCTTAATGCACAAATATATAAAAAATGTTTAAGGGAAGCAAGTGATAAAAAGCATCAGAAAAGTAGAAAGCAAGAGAAACACACCATGAAGTTATAAGTATTAATAGCAAGTGGCAAAGACATAAGTAATAATAAAACTAGCTATACTTTAACATATTGAGGAGGGAAGTAAGGCATTTTACAAAATTTGGGGTAGAGACACTTCTAGGGACAATAACTAGCAAGCTTAATAGACCCAGATAACTATAAGATTTTAAAATAGAGTTGTCAAAACAAAGAGAACAAAAAAATAGACTGACTTGGGTGGGTACTCAGAGTCATCTGGTAACTATGCTAGTGGTCATACAGGAACTAACAAACAATCCACAATTGCCTCATGTGTACTCTGGTCCACTTGATAAAGCATGGATGTACTAATCAGGGTTCTTCAGAAAAACAAAAGCAACAGAATGTATGTACACATGGTTTCAGTTACCTGAAACTGCAGTAATTTATTAAAAAACAGGAATTTATTTTTTATACTTATGGAAGCTAAGAAGTCTAAATCAAGGGACCACCTTTGGTGAGGGTCTTCTTTCTGGCTGGGACTCCAAAGAGTCTCAGGTTGGTACAGAGCATCACCTTATAGGAGGCCTGAGCATGCTAGCTCAGGTATCTTATTTTCTTCTTGTAAAGCCACCAGTTCTACTTCTGTGATAACCCATTAATCCATTAACCCATCAATCCTTCAATTCATAAATGGATTAATAAATTCATGAGGGCAGAGAGCTCTCGTGAGTCAATCATCTTTTAAAGGCCTTACCTCTCAATACTGCCACACTGGGGATTAAATTTCAACTTGATTTTTGGAGGAGACACACATTAAAATGATAGTATTCTTTCCCTGCCCCCTCAGAAAGTGATGACCTTCTCACATCCAAATATGCGTAGTCCCAATCTCATCATATATATTAGCACCAACTCAAAAGTTCAAAGTCCCATATGTAAAGTTAAAAGAAGTTATCTACTTCCAAGTTACAATGGTGGGACAGGTATAGGGTAGACATTCCCATTGTGAATGGGAACAATACCCCAAAAGAAAGAGATAACAAGCCCCAAGCAAGTCTGAAACCAAAGAGAGCTGATATTAAATCTTAAGGCTGGAGAATAATTTCTCTTCATTCCATGCCCAGCATCCTGTGCACAGGATTCTCAGTCCATGCTTCAGCTCTCTCAAACTGGCATTGCACACACTGGTAGCTGTATGGTTCTGGGATCTTGGGCAGCCCCACCCCTACTTTACTAGGCATTGCCCTGTGGGGACTAAGGCAAATTCCACTGCACATTTCTGCTCAGCATTGTGGGAGCTTGTGGGAGCTCTTTGTGATGACTCTGTCCTTGCAACAAGTCTCTCCTGGGCTCAAAAGCTGTTTGGTACATTCTTCAAAATCCAAGTGGAAGCTGCCATGCCTACATAGGCTCTGGCATTCTGTGGGCCTCCATAATTGCCATATGGATGCCTTTAAGGTTTACAGCTTCATTCAGAGAAGCTGGTCAAGCTGCACCTGGGGCTACTTGAGCCATAGCTCCAGTGGCCAAGAAGTCTTAGGCTGGAATGCAGGGCAGAGACATGAAGGGGCCCTGGGCAGCAAGCCAATGGAGGGAAGCTTGGGTCTTTTCACAAAAACAATTATGCTCTCCTAGGTATCTAAGATTGTGATGGGAGGGGAAGACTCAAAGATCTCTAAAAAGACTTCAGGGTCTTCTATCCATTCTCTTGATAATCCCTTCTCTCTGTACTAATCTCCTTAGCAAAAGGTCATTCGACTTTATCCTTTGTTTCCTCTCACAAAACATGCTTTTTCACTCTACATGACCAGGCTTACAGTTTTCCAAATCTTTCCACTTTGTTTTCCTTTTGATTACAAATTCTCTCTTTAAATCAATTTTTTCTTCTCACAACTTAATATAAGTTGCTATAAGTAGCTATGTAGCAGCCCAAATACTTTGTTCCCTAAAAATTTCTTATGTCATATCCTAATTCTTTGTTCTTAAGTTTTGCATTCATAAAGCCCTACATTGGATATGATGCAGCCAAGTAATTTGCCAGTGTATTAGTCCATTCTCACACTGCTAATAAACACATACCTGAAACTGGGTAATTTATAAAGAAAAAGAGGTTTAATGGACTCACAGTTCCACATGGCTGAAGAGGCCTAACAATCATAGTGGAAGGCGAAAGAGGAGCAAAGGCACTTCTTACATGGTGGCAGGCAAGAGAGCATGTGTAGGGAAACTTCCCTTTCTAAGACCATCAGATCTCATGAGACTTATTCACTATCACAAGAACAGCATGGGAAAAACCTGCCCCATGATTCAATTACCTCCCACCAGGTGCCTTCCATGACACATGGGGATTATGGGAGCTATAATTCAAGATGAGATTTGGGTAGTGACACAGCCAAACCATATTATCCAGTTATAAATAAGAAGAATGGCCTTTATTCTAGTTTCTGATACCTTGCTGCTCAGTTCTATCTAAAATCTCATCAGAATGATCTTTACTGTCCAGATTTCTATCAGTATTCTTGACATAAACACTTAATCAATCTCTAAGGATTTCCAAACTTTTCCTAGTCTTCTTATTGTCTAAGCCCTTATAAGAATCTTGGCTTTTTCTAGCCTGCTCCTCCAAATTCTTTTAGTCTCTTCCTAATACCCAGTTCCGAAGCAGCTTTCACATTTTCAGTTATTCATTGTTATCATTGATTATTCACTACCAATTCCCTGTCTTATTTCATTTACTGCTACTTTTAACAGAATACCTGAAACTTAGTGATTTGTAAAGAAAAGAAATTTATCTTTGTATTTTTACACATATAGAGGCTAACAAAGTCTAAGGTCAAGTGGCCACATCTGGTGAGGGCCTTCTTACTGGAGAGGATTCTGTGCAGAGAACTGGAGCAGTGCAGGGTATCACATGGTGAGGGAGCTGAGTATGCTAGCTCAGGTCTTTTTTCTTATAAAGCCAGCAGTTCCACTCACATGAGAATCTATTAATTCATTAAGTCATAAATAGGTTAATCTGTTTATGAAAGCAGTGGAGGTGGGCAAGTTCAAAATACACAGGGTGGAGTGGCAGGCTGGAAACCTGGAAAAACCAATATTTCAGTTCCAGTAGAAAAGTAATCTGCTGTGGATACAGGAAAAGCTGATATTGCAGGTAAAGTCCAAAGAAAGTCTGCTAGAGATTTTTCTCTTATTCTGGGATGATCCTTCTTTATTTGTTCTATTCAGGACTTCAACTGATTAGGCCCACTCACATTAGGGAAAACAATCTGCTTTACTTAAAGTTCACCTATTTAAATTATAATCTCATCCTAAACATCTTGAAAAAATACCCAAAACAATGTTGAATCAAATATATGGGCAATCTTAGCCCAAGCCAGTTTGACCATTATTGTAGGGATATATAAGGACAGAACTTACCTGCATATATTTGCAACCTCCAATTGTGATTAATCTCTGTTTACTCCACTCTAAATGGGTAACCATACTAGACTTTCTCTTAGTGCTCATATGAGTAATACCCATATCCCTTCAATAGCTAAAGAATAAAGCTAAAGGAAGGAAAATTGATATTTTAAAATTTGTACTATATCAATCTTATTTATGGAAAATAAGAGGTAGAATAAGTCCAATGAGACAAAAAGACTTAATGTAATAAATACAGAGCTCTAAATTTTTACTCCTTTGCAGTTTCCACTCTGAATAGTAATTGCTAATCTGATTTTGCTAGTATCACCATGACTTGTTTCAGATGCTTAATATAGCTGTAAAGCATTTGCCCTGTATTCTGTTATACTTCACCTATGGTTGCCTGTGCATTTTTCCCACCTGAAAAAGTAAACCATTTGAGTTTGGCTTATGCAAAATGACACTCATAAATAAACTCCTTTCATTGCTTTGTTTATTCTTTCCATGAAATTGAGGAAATTGTGTGCATTCTCATAGACTTGTTAATTAATGATTGCATAGATATATGTAATTTCTGAGAACAAATTTATGAATTATTTAAAGAAGGATAAACCGAAAACATTATAAAAATATGCAATTTTGTTATTAGCAATATAATTTTAACCGTATTTTGATAAACTAATTATTTTCAGGAGGATAAATTCTCCATTCTTTGTTTAAATTGTAGCCCTTCAGTTTCTCTTGCTTAATAACAATTTTTATACCCTCATTTCCTGGGGGGAGTGATGAAAAAAACTTTTGCTGCAAACTTCTGTTTAGTCATGAAATAATATTGAAAGCAGTGAAATTTTAAATAGCATTCTGTGACACTGTAAGTGATTTTATGATATATTTTGGTATTTCAATTATAAAACCAACTTGGATAGTATCTAACTAGATTCTGCCTTACATAGGCCCCAGTCTATAACAAATTTTTGGTTAACAAAATTTCGGTATAATTACAACTATTTCATTAATTAGCCTTCTGCTAATTGTTGGACATTGAAAACATCTGATAATGTAACTAAATTATAATAAAAAATTAGTTGCATAATGAGGTTGCAAATCTTGCAAAAGATGCAAACTTTCAAGAAAGTTATGTTGAAAAATCATGAATCTTCTTGGAAAGCTTTTGACAAATGAGAAAAAATTAGAATCTGGCTAAGTTGTAAGAGAAAACCTAAAAGATATGACATGAGAGTTGCTACAAAAAAGAGTTTCAGCTTCAACAGATTAAGAGTTCCTTGAGAAAATGCATGTAGCATCAAATATTTTTTGCAAGAATATATTCTTTGTGATTGGTTTTAATCTGAAAGTGAAATGAAGGTAAAAGCTGAAACATATTAGGTTATCAGACAACATTATCTGGAAAATTACACTAAAAATAAATTATAAAACTATGCCAAAGGTAATGTTAAGTAAACTTGTTTCTATAATTTCAGTTTTTGTATCATTCTGACACACACCAACTGATTATCAACCCTGGGTATATGGTATGTTAGAGAAAGAAGAGACTTGAAATAGTATGCCCACTCTCCTACAGATGAGCCCACTACTTACAACCCATTTTTGCGTGGCTGTGTGTGAAAATGATAATAAGATTTAACTTTCCTCAGTATGTATTATTACAAATTTTTAGAAGAGAGAAGCTACTCTGACCAATTATTGCTGTTGGAAGAAAGCACACTAAACTTTAAGGAGTTTCTTTTACTTTGTCAATTTTACATCCAGATCTTCAATACAATTTTTAAAAAGTTTCCTCTGTATCAGCCCCTAGAAATGTCTTTTTTTAGATCAGTTGTGAGAAATGATAACGTCTCTCTAAACATGTTCACTACGTACTGTTAAATAACTAAAAATATGTTAAAAAATATGAAATATCATTTGATCTAGATTTAAATATGTGTATATAAGGTATGTAAAAATCATGACTACAGTGGAAATTCAGTTGCTTGTGAATGTCAGCTTTCGTCAAGTTACAGTTTTCTTTTATGTTTCTCTATAAATTCATAATTCTATAATAAACTGATTTTTATAATCAGAAATAAATATTGTAATGAATTAGAAACTTCTCACTGAAGAAACTACAAAGACATGTTGGTTTACATTTCGTTTATATTTATGTCTGCATGTATCTCTCTGTCATGTATGACTGTATCCAATATACCTCTGTGTGAGTGTGTGTGCATGTCTGTGTGTAAAAATTTCCTAATCCTCAACTTATCTCTATTTTTATTCTATTGGGAGGGGAGTGGAAATGTAGGATCGGAGGCATCCCGTGGACTGGTTTGAATCTTCTTGGAACCGGAAACACAGAGACCCACTGCAAAAAATAAATGAATATTTCACTTTTTTTTACTGCAAGAGCATGGGAGAAATGCGATTTTAAAACTCCAACCTATAGAAAAAGTATTGTTTTGACCAAGATCTTTTGAGTTGATGTTTGAAAAGGAGACATACCAAAGCTTTTGTGTGTAATAACTGTCTTAGTCCATTTTCTGTTGCTACAATATAATAATACAAACTGGATAGTTTATAATAAAATGTATTTGACCGTTGATGCTGAAAGATTTGAAGTCCAACATCAAGGTTATTCACTGGGGGAGGGCTTTCTTGCTACATCATAACATAACAGAAGACATCAAATGGCAAGGAAGCATGCTTAAGAGTTAGAGAGAGAATATTGGGCTGCATTAGGTCCTTACTGCATTGCTGGGGAAAAAAAAAAAAAACTGAGACCAAGTAATTTATTTAAAAAAAGAAGTATAATTGACTTAGGTTCTGCAGGCTGTAAAGGAAGTATAGTGTCAGCATCCACTCAGCTTCTGGGGAGAATGTCGGAAGTTTTCAATCACAGCAGAAGGCAAAGGGAGAGCTGGCATCTCACAAAAAGCAAGAACAGTAGCAAGAGGAGAAGAGAAGGAGGTGTCAGACTTTAAAAAAAAAAATTTTTTTTTTGAGACAGAGTCTCGCTCTGTCCCCAGGCTGGAGTACAGTGATGCGATCTCAGCTCACTGCAATCTCCACTTCCCGGGTTCAAGCGATTCTTCTGCCTTAGCCTCCAGAGGTAGCTGGGACTACATGTGCACACCACCATGCCCAGCTAATTTTCTTATTTTTAGTAGAGATGGGTTTCATCATGTTGGCCAGGAGGCTCTCGATCTCTTCACCTTGTGATGTTCCCGCCTTGGCCTCCCAAAGTGTTGGGATTACAGATGTGAGCCATTGCGCCCGGCTGAAATGCCAGGCTTTTAGACAACCAGATCTTATGAGAACTCACTATTGAGAAGACAGCACCAAGCTATGAGGGATCTGCCCACATGACTCAAACACCTTCCTACAAGCCCCACTTCCAACACTGGGGATTACATTTCAACATGTGATATCAGTGAGGACAAATATCCAAACTATTAGTGATACTGTGAATTTCTTTTTTGTTGTTGTTTGTTTGTTTTGAGATGGAGTCTTGCTCTGTCGCCAGGCTGGAGTGCAGTGTCTCGATCTCGGCTCACTGCAACCTCTGTCTCCTGGGTTCAAGTTATTATCCTGCCTCAGCCTCCTGAGTAGCTGGAATTACAGGGGCCCACTACCACATCCAGCTAACATTTGTATTTTTAGTAGCGACAGGGTTTCACCATGTTGGCCAGGCTGGTCTTGAACTCCTGACTTCAGGCAATCTGCCCACCTTGGCCTCCCAAAATGCAGGGATTACAGGCATGAGCCACCACACCCAGCCATGAGTTTCTTTATATGCTTTTTGGCCACATACATTTGTATTTTGAAAAATGTCTATTTATCTATTTATATTTTGCCCACTTTTTAAAGGAGTTTGTTTTTTGCTTGTTAATTTATTCCTTATAGATTCTGAATATTATTAGTCCTCTGTCAGATGCATAGTTTGCAAATATATTATCTTATTCTTTGGGTTGTCTATTAACTCTGTTGATAGATTTTTTTTTTCTGTGCGGCAGCTCTTTAGTTTAATTAGATACCACTTGTCAATTTCTGGTTTTGTTGCAATTAATATGGGTTTCTTCATTATAAAAGTTTTACCAGGGTCTATGTCTAGAATACTATTTTCAAGGATTTTTTCAAAAACTTTTGTAGCTTTAGGTTTTACATTTAAGTCTTTAATCTATTTTGAGTTTAGTATATGTTGTAAGGAAGGGGTCCAGTTTCAATCTTCTGCGTATAGCTAACCAGTTATCCTAGAACCATTTATTAAATAGGCAGTTTTTTCTCATTACTTGTTTCTGTTGACTTTGTCAAAGATAAAACGGCTGTGTGTGTGTGATGTTATTTCTTGGCTTTCTATTTTTTTCCATTGGCCTATGTTTCTGTTTTTGTAACAGTACCATGCCATTTTGGTTACTGTAGTTTTGTAGTACAGTTTGAATTTTGGTAATATGATGCCTCCAGCTTTGTTCTGTTTGCTTAGAATTAGTTTGGCTATTTGGGCTTCTCTTGTTGTTCCATATAAATTTTAGAATTTTTTTAATTCTATAAAAAATGTTATTGGTAGTTTGATAGTAATAGAATTGAATCTGTAAATTGCTTTGTGCGATATAGCCTTTTAACAATATTTATTCTTCCTATTCATCAGCACGTGGAATGTTTTTTCATATGCTTTTGTCATTTCTGATTTTTTTCAGCAATGTTTTGTAATTCTCATTTTAGAGTTCTTTTACCTCACTGTTTAGCTGTATTCCTAATCATTTTATTTTTGGTGGCTATTGTAAACTCAGCTTGGACATTGTTGGTGTATAGAAACAGTACTGATTCTTTTACATTTATTTTTTATCCAGAAACTTTGTTGAAGTTATTTATGAGATCTAGGAGCCTTTGTACCAAGACTATGCAGTTTTTTAGACATTAAATCATATAATTTGAAAACAGAGATAGTTCAACTTTCTCTTTTCCTGTTTGGATGCATTTCATTTTTTTCTCTTGCCTGATTGCTCTGGATAAGACTTCCAGTAATATGTTCAATAGGAGAGGTAAGAGTGGGCAACCTTGTCTTGTTTCACTTCTCAAGGAGAATGCCTCCAGCTTTGACCCATTTAGTGTGTTGCTGGCTATGGGTTTGTCACAGATGGCTCATTATTTTGAAGTATATTCCTTCAATATCTAGTTTATTGAAAATTTTTGACATGAAAGGATGATGAATTTTACTGAAAACTCTTTCTGCATCTATTGAGATGATTATATGGTTTTTTATTTTAGTTCTTTTTATGTAATGAATTACATGTATTGATTTATGTACATGGAACCATTCATGCATCCCAAGGATAAAGTCTACTTGATCTTGGTGGTTTTAATTGTTGATGTGCTGCTGCATTTGGTTTTCTGGTATTTTGTTAAAGGTATTTTCATCTGTCTTTATCAAAGATATTGGCTTGAAGTTCCCTTTTTTATGTTTTGTCTTTTCCAGGGTATAATGTCAGTCAGAATGATGCTGGCCTCAGAGAATGAGTTAGGGAGGAGTTCCTACTTCTCAATTTGTTTGGAATAGTTTCAGAGGAAATGGTACCAGATCTTCTTTATATATCTGGTGGAATTAGGCTGTAAATCCATTAAGTCCTGGGCTTTTTCTGGATGGTAGGGATTTTTATTATTTATTCAATTTGGAAACTCATTATTGGTGTGCTCAGGGTTTGAATTTCCTTCTGGCTCAGTCTTAGGAGCTTGTATGTTTCCAGTAATTTATCAGTTTCTTGTAGTTTTTCCAGTGTGTGTGCATAGAGGTCTTCATAATACTCTCTAATGTTTTCTCATGTATCTGTGGATTTGATGGTAATGTCCTGTTTATGATTTCTGATTGTGTTTACTTGGATCTTTCTTTTTCTTTATTAGTCTAGCTAGTGGTCTATCTATCTTATTTATTCTTTCGAAGAACCAAATTTTGTTTTTGTTGATCTTTTGTGTGGTTTTTCACATCTCAATTTTATTCAGTTCTGTTCTGATTTTGGTTATTTCTTGACTTTTGATAGCTTTGGGTTTGGTTTGCTCTTGTTTTTCTTGCTCCTCAAGGTGTGATATTAGGCTGTTAATTTGAGATGTTACCAACTTTTTTATGTGGGCATTTATATTTATAATCTTTCCTTTTGATATTGCTTTAGCTGTGTCCTAGAGATTCTGGTATGTTATAGTATTATTCTCATTAGTTTTAAATAACTTCTTGATTTCTGCCTTAATTTCATTTTCATTCAGGTGAAGATTGCTTCATTTGTATGTAATTGTATGGTTTTGAGAGATATTCTTGGTATTGATTTCTATTTTTATTGCACTGTGGAGAGTATGGTTAGTGTGATTTCTTTTTTTTTTTTTCAAATTTTCTAAGTATTTTTTTATGGCTGATTGGTTGATTTTAGAGCATGTGCTAAGTGCACATGAGAAGAATGTATATTCTGTTTTCTTAGGGAAGAGATTTCTGTAGATGCTTGTGAGGTTTATTTGGTCAGGTGTCAAGTCTTATCCTGAATATCTTTGTGTTCGGCCTCAAAGATCTGTCTAATACTGTCAGGTGGAGTGTTAAGGTCTCCCACTGTTTTGCTATGGTTATCTAAGTCACTTTGTATGCCACTTGGAACTATGAATCTGGGTGCTCTTGTGTTGAGTGTACCTATATTTAGGATAGTTAAGTCTTGTTGAATTGAGCCATTTATTAAAATATAATGTCTTTCGTTGTCTTCTTTGATGGTCATTGGTTTAGAGTTTCTTTTGTCTGAAATTAGAATAGTAACCCCTTTTTTTTCTTTTCATTTTTGCAGTAGATTTTTCTCTATTTCTTTACTTTGAGCCTATGGGTGTCATTGCATGTGAAGTGGGTATCTTTATGACAGCATACTGTTGGTTCTTGTTTCTTACCCCTCTGTACCTTTTAAATGGGGCAGTTAGCTCATTTAAATTCAAGGCTAATATTGATCCTGCCTTTGTGTTATAAGCTAGTTGTTATGCAGACTTAATTCTGTAGTTGCTTTATCATCTCAATGGTCTATGCATTTAATTGTGTTTTTGTGGTAGCCAGTAACTGTCTTTCATTTTCATATTTAGGACTCTCTTAAGGACCTCTTATAAGGTTGGCCTGGTGGTAAAAAATTCCTTTAGCATTTGCTTGTCTGAAAAGGATCTTATTTCTTCTTTACTTGTCAAGCTTAGTTTGGCAAGATATGAAATTCTTGGTTGAAGATTTTTTTTTTTTAAGAATGCTGCATATAGGTCCCCAGTTCCTTCTGTCTTTAAGGATTTCTGCTGAAAGTTATACTGTTAGCCTGATGGGGTTCCCCTTGTAGTTTTCTCGCCTCTTCTATCTGCCTTTTATATATTTCCTTTCATTTTGACCTTGGAAAATTTGATTACTATGTGTCTTGGAGATGTTCATTTTGTACAGTGTCTCACAAAAGTTGTCTGCATTTATTAAATTTGAATCTTGCCTCTCTACTGAGGTTAATAAAATTTTCATGAACAATGTCCTCAAATATGTATCCAAAGTTGTTTGTTTTATCTCCTTCTCATTCAGAGATTCCAGAGTCTTAGTTTTGGTCTCTTTACATAATCCCGTATTTCTAAGAGATTTTGTTCATTTTTTTCATTACTTTTTTATGATTGTTGATTCTGGAACCAGTCTTTGGTCTCTGTGATTTTTCTTGAGCTTGTTCCATTCTGCTGTTAATACTTGAGATTGTATTATAAAATTATTCCAGTATGTTTTTCAGCTATATAAGATCAGTTTGGTTCTTTCTTAAATGTATATATTTTTTGTCTTTAGTCTCCTGTATTATTTTCTGATAGGTTCTTTGCAGAACAGGTGTTGTTTTGTTACATATGTAAATTCTTTTGTGGTAATTTTTGAGATTTTGGTGCACCCATCACCTAAGCAGTGTGCACTGTACCCACTGTGTAGTCTTTTCTCTCTCACTGCCCTTCCCTGAGTCCCCAAAGTCCATTGTATCATTCTTATTCCTTTGCGTTATAAGCTAACTTAGCTTACAATTATGAGTGAGAACATACAATGTTTGGTTTTCCATTCCCGAGTTACTTCACTTAGAATAATTGTCCTCAACTCCATCCTGGTTGCTGCAAATGCCATTATTTTGTTCCTTTTTACAGCTGAGTAGTATTCTATGGTGGGTGTGTGTATATATATATCACATTTCCTTTATCCACTCATTGGTTGATGGGCATTTGGGCTTGCTCCATACTTTTGCAGTTGTGACTTATGTTGTTATATGCATGTGTATGCAAGTGTCTTTTTAATATAATTATATGATAACTTCTTTTTGTCTGGCTGGACATCCTGGAATGAAATTGAATCAAATGGTAGATATACTTTAAGTCCTTCAGGGAATCTCCATACAGTTTTTAAATAGTGGTTGTACTAGTTTACAGTCCCAACAGCAGTGTAAAATTATTCCCATTTCACCACATCCATGAAAACATCTATTATTATTTTTATTTTTTAATTATGGCCAGTCTTGAAGGAGTAAAGTGCTATTGCATTGTGGTTTTAATGTGCATTTCACTGATAAATAGTTATGTTGAGTCATTTTTCATATTTTTGGGGCAATGTGTATATCTTCTTTTGAGAATTGTCTATTCTTGTCCTTAGCCCACACTTTGATGGGGTTATTATTACTATTACTACTATTATTATTATCATTACTTTGCTCATTTGTTTGAGTTTCTTGTAGATTCTGGACATTAGTTCTTTGTAGGATGCATAGTTTGCAAAGACTTTCTTCCACTCTGTGGGTTATGTGTTTACTCTTCTGATTATGTCTTTTGCTGTGAAAAAGCTTTTCAGTTTAATTAAGTCTCATCTACTTATCTTTGTTTTTGTTGCCTTTGCAATAAAACTTGGTCTTGGTTCTTGGTCATAAAGTCTTTGGCTAAATTAATGTCTAGAAAAGTTTTTCTGACGTTATATTCTAGAATGTTTATGTTTTCAGGTCTTAGATTTAAGTCTTTGATACATCTTGAGTTGTATTTTGTGAGAGATGAGGATCCAGTTTCATTCTTCTACATGTGGCTTGCCAATTATTTCAGCACCATTTGTTGAATAAGGTGTCCTTTTCCCACTTTATGTTTTTGTTTGCTTTGAGAAAAATCAGTGGACTGTAAGAATCTGGGTTTATTTTTGGGCAATCTATTCTGATCCATTTGTCTATGTCCCTATTTTTATGCCAGTACCATGCTGTTTTGGTGACTATGGCCTTTTAGTACAGTTTGAAGTCGAGTAATGTGATGCTTCCAAAACTGTTCTTTTTGCTTAGTCTTGCTTTGGCTATGCAAGCTATTCTTTTGGTTCCATATGAATTTTAGAACTGTTTTTCTGATTGTGTAAAAAATGATGATATTTTCATAGGATTTGTAGATTGCTTTTGGCAGTATGGTCATTTTCTCAATATTGATTCTAGCCATCCATGAGCATGAGATGTGTTTCCATTTGTTTGTGTCATCTATGATTTCTTTCAGCAGTGTTCAGCAGTTTTCCTTGTAGAGGTCTGTCACATCTTTGATTAGGTATATTTCTAAGTATTTTATTTATTTATTTATTTTGCAGCTATTAGGGTTGAGAACTCAAATCAACTTGGTCACTGTTGATATATGACAGTGCTTCTGACGTGTATACATTGATTTCATATTCTGAAACTTTATTAAATTTGTTTATCACATTACTGAATTCATTTATCAGATCTAGACACTTTTTGGATACATTATTAAAGTTTTGTAGGTATACAATTATATCATCAGTTAACAGTGACAATTTGATTTTTTTTTTACTGATTTGGATGCCCTTTATTTTTTTCTCTTGTCTGCTTGCTCTGGCTAAAACTTCCAGTACTATGTTGAATAGAGTTGGTGAGAGTGGACATCCTTTACTTGTTTCAGTTCTCAGGTGGAATGCTTTTAACTTTTCCCCTTTGATATAATGATTGCTGTTGGTTTGTCATAGATAGCTCTTATTACCTTAATGTATGTCCCTTCTGTGATGATTTTGCTGAGGGTTTTAATCATAAAGAGATGTTCGATTTTGTTGAATGCTTTTTCTGCATCTATTGAAATAATCATGTGGTTTTTATTTCTAACTCTTGTTTATGTAGTATATCACATTTATTGACTATGTATGTTAAACCATCCCTGCATCCCCACTATTAAACTCACTGGAGCATGGTGAATTATCTTTTTGATATACTGTGGGATTTGGTTAGCTTGTATTTTGTTGAGAATTTTTACATTTATGTTCATCAGGGATATTGGTGTGTAGTTTTCTTTCTTTCTTTCTTTCTTTTTTTTTTTTTTTTTGCTATGTCCTTTCTTGGACCTAAATACAGTCAGCTGACTTCTTCAGAGGGCTGATGTTTTGTGCAGGGTCTTTAGCTGAATTCTGTAGTTGAATTCTTGTCCTTTGTTTCAAGGGGGTTATAATAGCAAAATATATTTTGGTGTTGACGTTTGGGTTGTGATCCAGTAGATGGTGCTTAAGTGTAATGGCCATTAGGTAGGCTCTTCCTCAACCATGTGGCTCATTTCTTTGCATTTATTTCCTTGCATTTTCAGCTGTGCTCCCTGGCAATGCTCTGTGATTGTGGGCTCCTCTCCCACTTGTGTGCTTGCTGCAAATCTTGGCTTGGCACTCCCAGGCTGCACTCTGCAGCCTTGGAGCAATTTCAGCCTTTATGTTTTCTCCCCACATTGAGGCCAGCAGGGGCAGGGACTTTGGTAGTGGCAACAGCAGAGTTTCTTTCACTTGTCTCCTGGGGCTCTACCCTATAGAAAAGCAAAGCTGTTACTAATCAGAGCAATCAGATAAGGGCAGGGTGCTGTGTTGTGGATGCAGCACTCAGCATCTTTGTTTCTTCCCTAGTCCAAGGGGAGCAGGGCTGTACCACCGTATTAGTAATGACAGAAAAGAGTTCATTTGCCTTTGGGATCTCCACACCAGAAAAACACAGAGCTACTACCAATGGAAATGTTCAGCTGCAGGCCCTGCTTGGTAAAGAGCAAAGGGTTGGGAGCTTACAAGGAAGAGAGACTGTCTTCCCCTCCATATGGTGACTGTGGTATGCTGGAGGTGTGAGTAACACCCTTGGACTCTTTGTTCCTTTCCTAGTTCAAAAGCATCAAGGGCAGAACCACTGCAGTGGCAGTAGGTAGCAGAGAAACTTTCAGGTGCCTTTGAGAGCTCCACCCCAGAGAAACACAGAGCCACTGCCAGTGGGAATGCTCAGTCAGCAGTGGGGCAGCTTCTCTGCCATCGTAAGTCTGGGACCATGCCTGGTGAAAAATGGGGGTGGGGACTCACAGGGAGGAAAGACTGGGCTTCTCTCTCTATTATGGCTGTGGTGTGCCTTTTGTTTCTCCCCATTCTGAGGTCAGTAAAGGTGGTATCACTGCAGCTGCAATGGGGAGTAGTTGTGGGTTGTCTCTGGTATGCCCTCTTCAGAGAAACGCAGAACTACCATTGCATGAAGTGTTTATGCAGGGGCAGGATGATTATGCTAAGGATCTTAACAAAAGGCCCAGTGAAGAGTAACTAGGCAGGGACTCACATGGAAAACTTTCTGGCCCTTTTCTGGTAAGGCAACTGAATTGTGCTAGGGGTCCAAATTAGTCGTTAATCTCTCTGCTCCCTCCTGAGCCTGGAGGCAGCAGAGGTGGAGTTTACAAGGCAGAGAAAAATGGTGCCCACCTGCCAAAGGTGCTCACCTGCCAGTGGTGGGCACACCATTTCAGGGAAGTGCAGAGTTGCTACTGGTCTGAGAACCCAGGCTGGGGAGTGGGATGGCTGGGGTAACATGTCAGGAGGCCCTGCCCATTGAGAAGTAGCAAGGGCAGGGTCGCATGTGGAAAACAGTCTGCACTTTTCTGTAAGGCAGCTTTGCTGTGCTGGAGGCTTTTGCTAGTTGTTAATCACTTTGCTTCCTCTTGAGCCTGAGGGCAGGTGGGGAGGGAGCTGTGGAGCAGCAAAACTGGTGGGCCTGCTTGATACCACTAGGAGCTTCATCCCAGAGAATTGCAGAACTGCTAACCAGCCCAAGAGCTCAGGTGGGGCTGAGGTGATCACTCTAAGGTCCCAGGCCAGTGGCCTCGTCCAGCAAGGTACAGTAGAGGTGAAACCTACAGTCTGTCCACTGCTCAGCCCCATAGATTTGGCCTCTGTCCTGGGAGTGTGTGAGAGATCCTGTCCTTCCCCGGTTCCTGAATTGCTGCAGCTGGTGCCAGGGTGTCCAGGGGTTCAAGGCCCCCAGCCTCTGCATGTGTCTGAGAAGTGGCTGTCTCCATATACCTCTCTGTGTCAGTCTGGAGGCCCCAGTGAAGGATGGTCATGGAGGATATACTGAACCCAGAGATGCAAAGGTCCATGGCAAAAATGTGGTTCCCCAAGGATTCTCACTCACTCATCATTTCCAGCAGTAGGGAGCCTCCCCTAGTTCTGCACCAATTCTGGGTGGACAGCTTTTCTGTCTTCCTCTTCTCTGTTCTCCATAGGTTTCATTGCTCCCTTGATTAATACCAATGTACCCACATGGACAATCCAGTTGAAGAGCTAGTGTTCACTTGCCACTCTTTCTTCTCTCCGTGAGAGCAGCACACATTAGCTGCTTCCAGTCAGTCATCTTGGCACTTCTCAGCTATACTTTGTCTTAAAATATTTTGACATATGTTGTGTAGAAGAGGAATTAGGCTTGCTCACCATGTCCCCAGTGAACCAAACTGAGACCAGTAATGGATATTTCAGTCAGAAGAAACAGGGTTTGCATTCCAATACTGCTGCTTACTATATGTGCAACATTGGGATAGCAACTTAATTTTTCTGTCTCAGTTTCCTTGGCTATAAAATAGGCAAATTCCTAATATCCACTACATAGGCTTGTTTCGAGGATTAAAAGAGATTGTGTATATAATTCCATTTGCATAGAGTCTTGAAAACAGTAAACATTCAATAAATATCAGCTAAGATAAGGAGAAGTAAAGGGCTATTTGAGAAGGTTATTCTGATGGTTATATTTATTTATTCAGTAAACAATCATTAGACATTATGTTATACTGATTATTTCTCCTACCCCAAATATGTCCATGACATTCCCAGAATCAGAATATGTCAAGTTAAAGGGGTCCTTGAAGATGTGATTAAATTAATGATTTTGAGATGAAAAGATTATCTTGAATTGTATGAGTGGTCCCAATGCAACCACAGCATCTTTATAAGAGGGAGGCAGGATCAGGGTCAGGTAAAGGAGATATGGTAATGAAGCGGAGGTTGGAATGATGTCCTTTGAAGAGTCTTGAGCCAAGGAATGCAGATGCTGTCTTGAAGGGCCTCCAGAAGAAACTAAGCCCTTCTGATACCTTGATTTTAGCTCAGTTAGACTCATTTTAGACTTCTGATATGTAGAACTCTGTCTTTTTAAGTTACTGAGTTTGTGGTGATCTGTTACAGCAGCAATAAATAACTAACATAGACACACAATAGATCTGTCAGGATACCGACAGGAAAGAATGGCCCTCATGACTGGGTAATTTGAGAAGAGTTTAATAAAAAATTTGTCAACAAAGGTATGAACAGAGTGCAGGAAAACCACAAGAGAGTGAAATACACATGGGCTAGTAGTAGTCAAGAGTTTATCTACACATGCCTTGTTCTGGCATCAAAGGACAACAAAAGTAATGAGATTATTTGAGCAATGGAACATAAAGGAACAGAAAGAGGATGCTAAATCAGGACTAGAAATGACGATTTCAGGGTCCTTTGGGAAAGAGGGCCTTGAGAGGATAAGCTCAGTAATTATTCTACATTCCCTTGGTACTTAAATTAAGTTTGCAGTGGCTTCTTTGCTCCTGTGGATATAGTGATTTATCTCATTTAATTTCATGATGTTTGTTTCCACAATAGTGTGTAAACTTTTTAGAACATGAAAATGTATTCTCTTTTAGATTTTGTTTTGGTGATGATGCAGATACCGGAGATGGAGATCTGCCTAGTGAGGTGCTAAATTGAAGTTTTTAACTATAAATGTATTACTGGAGTCTTAAAGGTTAGAATGACTTCAATGTACAAATTCATTCGTTTGTCATATTTATTCTTAATAAAAACTCTTGACTGTCCTCCTTTTCAAGAACAATTGTACATGACTTCACTAATTCAACTGTTTAGAAAAAGTTGAAATTTGAAGTTATTCACAATCACAAAATTTATCATTTGACCTGTAGAAGTTACTGTTCTGTTGCTCAGCAGGGTATCCATGTTGCTAACATATGGACCCTTTAATCAGTGTCTCAACTATGCTGGAATACAACTTGAGAAAAAGATGTTGGTGTCCTGGGGTAATGAATGGTAAACAATCACAGTGGGCGTTTTGTTTTGTTTTGTGTTTTTGTTCACAGCAATGGTCTTATTCTCTTCATTAATTAGCAACATTTAAAATTCTACAAACATCTGAGGCAATGCTAGTTGCTCTCCTTGAAATTATTCGATTTAGAACATACAAGAGCATCTCATCTTAGCAGTGAAGCATACTAGCTCTTTAGATAATAAATAGAAAAAAAGAAGAGAAATTACCTGTTTAAATAAGTATTAGTGAATATAGCCTACTTTATAAAGCTTAGGAGTGTTTATGCAACATTAGTCACATTATTCAAGCAGGGATTTGGATGGCATCATTAAGATTGGCATTTGAACCTTAATCTGAAAATTTAATAAAGATAGAGGTTTTTTAGGAAATTTGTGATTACTATAGCACCATTTTCAGAGCTAACTGAAGATCTTCTACTTTTTATAATTAATTTACATTATCATAATTTGAAATAAAAAATAGAATGATGTCTATTCTCCACATAATCATGATGTAATCTCCTTTCTCAAGCTGTGAATTCATCAGTTGAAATCATTAAATTTATTCAAGACTGCAGCTTTTAGTATAATTTTTTCTCAAAAGTCATTACTTGATTTTGTTTCTGTATGAAATGTACAAAACATTAAGAAAATAAAATAATTACTAGAATGGAGTCTAACACCCCTTTGTGATATGGCTGGTTAGTTGGTTGATCTGGTTTTGGAAACTAATAATATATTCAGTAAAGAGAAAGAAGTCAGAAATGATTTTGCTGACTCTGAATTGTTATATATAAAATCATTTGGTGCAAGTAAAATATACAATAAGTGAATTTATTATTGAAGAGTTTGCCATTTTCCTACCTACTAACAAATAGCTGATCTTATATTCCATATAACCACCACAGAACTGGCTAAAACTAAAACATTTTTGAAGTTTGACTTTTTGCTCAGCATTACAAAAGTTAATATTTATAAGCCAGGGTTCGTGTGTATTTTCTATTTCAATTTTATGTTTATTTTCATTCATATAAATGAATGAGATTAAGTTGGAGTACATCTTTTGATAACAATTTTTTTTAAATGAAGCGGGTATATGTGCATGATAGTTACATGGGTATATTGTGTAATGATGAAGATTGAGCTTCCGGTGTTCTCATCACACTAATAGTAAACGTTGAACCCAATAGGTAATTTTTCAACCCTCAACCCCCTGTCACCTTCTCCCTTTT
Source organism: Cacajao melanocephalus (assembly GCA_963573385.1). Classification (NCBI taxonomy): domain Eukaryota; kingdom Metazoa; phylum Chordata; class Mammalia; order Primates; family Pitheciidae; genus Cacajao; species Cacajao melanocephalus. Next base: position 8,566 of record CAUYLG010004369.1, on the reverse strand, counting down.
TGGAATCCCAGTGTCTGTTATTTCCGTCTTTACATCATATCAATTTTGAGTGTGATCTTCTCTTAACATATAAGTTTTGACTCACTGTGCCCCCTTAGAAGAAACAAACAGAACTCACCATAATCAGATTATTTTTTATTTGGTTGAAAATGTTGTATTTCCAGAGAACAAACATGTTTTGGCTTTTCTTATTTTCTGGAGTTTATGGCAAATACAGCAAATAGCCCTGGAATTTAATAGTTCACAACTATTGTTTTCTCTCTCACATGCATGTACATAAGATTGTGTATAACATCGTGACATTACAAAGTAATTTTCACTGTACTAAATAATTCATTGCTCAATTCATTACATAAATTGAGTCGATATTCTATTTCATAATGTGCTTATAGCTTGAACAAAAAGAAATGTAAGAAAAAGAACATTCAGTGAAACCAAAGAATGAACAAAAATGGAATTGAAATAAATCAACCTTTAAAAAAGTAGTTTATGTAAGTGGTGCCATTTGTTCATTTAATCAAAATGGCAAACTGCAACCATCATTTCTAAATTCAAATGGTAAAGAATAAGTATAATTTTGACCATAGTTATCCAAGTTTAAGCCTTATTTTTAAGAACATATTGGATTCTATCTTTTCAGAGTGGTACGTGAGTTTTGCTTCATAGTTTAGCTATTTAGAAAATAAACATTTGTGATCCTATAATTAAAGTGTTAAGTTTGTCAATGGTCTTTACTTTATTTCTACATTATGTATCATTTCAGAATAATACTTCACATTATGTGGAATGAACTCTCCTCGTTTAAAGAAGAAATAATATGCTCCCCTGAGTGGCACAAAGATTGTGATATTGGGCCAATAAAGAAGGTAATAGAATCCTATTACATTACTTACCTGTATCAGTCTGCTTTCATGCAGCATGTAAAGGCATAACAGAGAGTTGGAAATTTACAAAGGAAAGTGATTGGAGGAAAGTGGATGCACAATCACGGCAGAACGCAAAGAAGAACAAGTCACATCTTACATGGATGGCAGCAGGCAAAGAGAGAGAGCTTATGCAGGAGAAGTCCTCTTTTTAAAATGATCAGATCTCATGAGACTTATTCATTATCATGAGAAAAGCAAGGAAAAGACCTGCTCCCATGCTTCAATGACCTCTCACCAGGTACCTCCCACAACACATGAGAATTCAAGATGAGATCTGGGGACACCACCAAACTATATCATTCCTCTCATGACCCTTCCCAAATGTCATGTCCTCACATTTCAAAACCAATCATACTCTCCCAACAGTCCCCCATAGTCTCAACTCATTTCAGCATTAATTCAAAGTCCACAGTCCAAAGTCTCATCTGAGACAAGGCAAGTCCCTTTCACTAAGGAGCCTATAAAATCAAAAGCACGTTAGTTACTTCCAAGATACAATGGTAGATACAAGCATTGGATAAATACAGCCATTCAAAGTGAGGTTTGCACCCTCTGAAGCCATAGCTCAAGCTCTACATTGGCCCCCTTCAGCCACAGCTGAACAATAATTATAAATCTGTGGTATCATAAAGGTTGTTATAAATATCAACTAAGACTACAGATCAAAATGTAAATGATGTCAATATGAACATCAATACTGACAATGCAGAGTAAATTACAGCTGACAGAAAAATGAGAGAAGCACTGGAGAGAAGATTAGGGCTCTAATATCCTGTCTCATATTGCGAGGCATTAAGAGAACTATCTAAAGTTTAAAGAACAAGAAGCAAATATTTATTAAGAATTACATCAGTAACCAATAGAAGAAATACAAATAATTTAAAACTATCAAGAATTGGAAAGGGAGAAGAAGAAAGATGGGAATAGTGCTATTGATTCTATTGATCTAAGTCTATTTTTCATAGCATGGTTTCAACAGATTGTGTCAAGAAATAATTATGAAAATACATGGAGGGTAGAGAGGTAATTCTCAAAAAACCTATAACCAGAATTGATTAAACACACTTTCCTTTGACAAGTGAGAATAGAAGCATAAAGTGATTTTCCTTTTCAACCTGATCTTTATTATATATCATTTTTCAACCTGCACGTATTATTTTGATAAAAATAAAATAAAATATACAGAAAATAAAAGTGATAATAATGATAACTAACATATATGGGAATAAAGTATATGACAGATGGTTAAATATATTTGTGATTTTGTCCTCTCTGTAGTAAATACTATGAGTTAGTTACCGTTACTATCCTTATTTTTTATGTAAGGAAACCAAAGCTTAGAGAAAAGAACATTTAAGAAATGGCATAGTCAGGACTTAAACCTCCAAGGCTCATGACTATTAAACATTACATTATACTGCCTCCCTTCCATTACTGTCATGATGTATTTGCCAGCCCCCTGACTTATCCAGTGTGGTAGATAGAATTTTTAGCCCCTTGACCCTAGTCCCTTGTGTTACTCCCATGGTTATGCTATGACTACATGACACAAAGGACTTTGAAGGTATAATTTAAATTACCATTCAGATGATTTTAAAACGGAGAGATTATTTTTTATTATCCAAGTGGGCCCAATTCAATCTCATGAGCCAATAAAAGCAGAATATGAAGTCAAAAGAAATGCAACAGAAGGGATGTCAGAGAGATCTGAGGCATAAGAAAGACTCAACATGTTATTACTGGCTTGCAGATGAAGAGGCTACATGGAATGCATGCAAAGGAAATAAATTATGTTGACAACTAGTAAGCATAGAAGATGCTGAACCCCTTATGTGAACCACAACTCTGGACCACACAATGATTTCAGCCTTATGAGACCTAAGTAGAGAATCTAGCCAGGCTGGGTCAGACTTGTGACTTACAGAGGAACGAGCTAATATATGAGTGTTGTTTTAAACCACTAAATTACTAGGTAATTTGCTATGGCACTGATAGATCATTAATATAGCTAGTTATCTTTTATCATAATTTCAAATTACAAGAAATGTGTAATTGGATATTATACATAATTTGTTTCAGTCTTTTCACTCTTCAGTTTTTTACCTTTATGCTCACCGTAGTTTTAAGCAGCAGGCCAAACTGATAAGTTTACATCAGTTTTTTTTTTTTTTTTTTTACTTTACATTGTTCTTAGATTCCTGTCTACTGAACCACACAGAACTTCTCAATCCCTTTAAGGGCTCTATAAGATAAAATGTTCCCTAGTCTTTAGTATTTATTTCATGGTTAATATGTTAGAAACTGTTGGAGGAAGCAGCAGCCATCACAGGACCTCCTGCCCTCTCCAGAATTGCCCCGTAAGTGTCCTGGGCCTGGAATATTCCTCCATGTGGAAGCTGGGTGCAGATTTATTAACTGTCCCCAGATTATTCTTCTTTACTTGGAGAAACTCTTCCCCTTTTCTAGGTATGCAGTGAGCTTTCTTGTAATCTTGGGCTTGCCATATGGCCCCTGGCCAGCCCCACCAGTGTATCTGCCTCCTTGAGGGAAAAGAATGGGGCTTTTGCCTGCAGAACGAAGAGAGGAGTAAAGGGCTGCATGCAGTTCACTGCTGGGGAGGGACCCACTGGCCACAAGAGACCAGTGAATACTACAGATGCTGATCCCACTGCATCTCCATTCTGTGAGTAAAGCGTTGTTCCAACCAGTGCCTTCAGTGTTGAGTCCTCCTTGACAACTCTGAACCCATAGAAGATGCAGTGAGTTGAGGTCTGTGGTTGATATTGTTATGATCTTTGAAGTCCTCCAGACAGTGGGAGTCCTCACTTAGGATTGGTGGCTGGATCATCATGATTGAAAAAAATTGTTTAAAAAGTTTTTTCGTTTGATGAAAGATTAATGATCTACCTGAAAACCAATTTCCTTGGGTAATAGTAATGCCATAAAAGAAAATGTACAAAAGAAATGGAAAAGACTTGAACTGAGTTGACAATACAGTGAATTCAGTGCCATTTAAGACAACTAGGTATTTTCAAAAGAAAAATTCTAAAAATTTTTGAAATATCAAATTATGAAAGGATGGATTTTACACAGGATTATTTTCTTGTTTATTAAATTGACAAATAGAAACTGAATATATTTATGGCATATAACATGATTTTTTAAAAATATTGTGGAATGGTTAAATCAAGCTATTTAACATATGCATTACCTCATGTACTTATAACGTTTGTGGTGAGAACAGTTAAATCTCCTCTCAGCAATTTTTGAGTATACAACATATTGTTATTAGCTATATTCACCATGATGTACAATAGAACCCTTGAATTTATTCCTCTTATCTAACTGAAATTTTTATTTTCAACTAATAGCTTCCAAATCTCCTCACTCCCTGGCCTATAGTAACTACCATTTTACTTTCTGTTTCTTTGAATTATTTTCTGATTAAACTCTATCTAAGTATGCGTCAGAATGGCACAGTTTCTCTCACCAAACCTTGAACTGCCAACCTCATTCTGGTGGCCCCACCCAGAATTGATTCAGATCACAAGAGAACAGCTTTGACCCTCTATGATTTTATCTCCCCCCTAATCAATCAGCAGCCAGCACCTGATACGTGGCCACTCCCACCCCTTCCTCCAAACTATTTTTGAAAAACTTCTAACCTGTGACCTTTTGATGACATGATTTAAGTAAGAGCTCCATCTCCCACATGGTGTAGCTGGCCTTGTGTCTATTAAACTCTTTCTCTACTACAATGCCATGGTAATTTTTTTTTATGCAGTGGGCAGGAAGAACCCTTCAGGCAGTTACAGATTCAAAAGGTCCTGGGTAAAGACTGATAGTCTGAATTTCAAACAACTTTCCATATGATGCTAATGCTGCTGGTCTCTTGATTACACTTTAAGTAGTAAAGCCCTCAGTCACTGTGTCTAGATTTCAGACATTAGTGTTAATTGGCAGAACCTGGATTCCTCCTATTAGTTTCCTCTTATTCATGTTTCCATGGGTTGTGTCTACTTCCAGCAAAATTAGAGTATTACAAGGTATCATCTATCCTTCCTTTCAATCTCCTAATTTAGATTTTCTCAACAACAAAAAAAGAGGAATTTATGTTATTGGTGAGATTGAAAAAAAAGTCCACATATGCTTGCCTGTACTAAAATGTACTTGTCTTTCTGATTTGGAGTAGCCTGCCCTTGTGATCTGAGATTCTCATGTCTGTGATAAACACTGTGGCTCCTAGTCGCCATATAGATAAATTTAACTCTGATGCAAGGCTTAATTCCGGTCTGAAGTTTATCTCAAAACCAGCTTTATTAGTCATTGTTTATTTAATACTTTGATATTCCATCTGACTTTTGTATTTATATTTCTCAATTACTTGGAATTATTCCTTTTCCACAGAGACAGGAGTAAAGATTCCTGAGGTGAATCTGATGCATAAAATCATAGAAATACTTTAAGGAGCACTTGATGAACTTGCTCTAACTGACCCAAAATAACCTTAGTAAATTTCTGAATTTCAAGATACTCATTTAAGTGATAATTCCGAATTTTAAAACTCCTTTTTAAATTCAGCTAATAATGTCACTGCATAGACGTAATACTCATTCCGTTTCACTTCCTTGAGGTCAAGCACAGTATCTTTCTTGAAGAATAATTTTAGCTATACAAAATGATAAAATCCCATCTCTTCTATGTTTTTTTTCTACTTATTTTTGAGACATAGCAGGGATGTCTTGTTAGGGGCCTGCAGGTTCCCCTACAACCCCCAAGCATAGAAATAAAGGAACTTCTTAATTTCCTTCAGGGGAAATTTCAGGCACTTAGCTAGCCCTGAAAAGTAAATAAGCAACTTGATAAACAAGAAAGCAATAGTAACTTCAAACAATAGCCAAGGAAGCTAGCATTTTTAGCAGGGGTGAATCTATATGAGTCTGCAGCAACATCAATTCCTTCCTCAGAAGAAATAATTCAACCAAGGGTCATAAGATACAGTGAGAGATCAAGGCAAGCTTTAGAGCAGGAGTGAAAGTTTATTAAAAAGTTTTAGAGCAGGAATGAAAGGAAGTAAAGTATACTTGGAAGATGGCCAAGCAGGTACTTGAAAGATTCAAACGTGCTGTTTGACCTTTGGCTTGGGGCTTTATACACTGGCTGCCATGTTTTCAAGGTTTGTGTTTCTTCTCCCCTGATGTTTGCTTGGACAGGTTGTCTGCATACACAGTGGCCTACCAACACTTGGGAGGAGACACATGCACACTGAGTCTATTGAAGTTGTGCACAAGCTCACTTGAGGCAACTCTCTCTTAACAGCCAAGCATTCTTAAAGGAAGGTCATATACCAGTTAAACTCTGCCATTTTGCCTCTTAGGGTACATGCTTGAGCCCCCTCACCCACCTTTTGAAATCTTGTTGGGAAGCTGCTGATCGCCAGTTTCAGCTGTTTTCTATCTACTAGGAGATTGTCTTTCCCTGGCTCTGGCTGTGGCCAATTATTATTCTAGAGAGACAGTTTAACAACCACCTGACCATCACTTGATGGTTGCCTGTCATTCTTGGTGAGGGATAGCAGCTCTCCTGCCCTGCTCATGTCTGACTAACTACCTACTGTAACAGCATCGCAATGTGTTTGAATCCCCTACAGAAATTAAAGATAACATCTTAAAATATGTCTCTGAGTTGTTTTTCAAAAACCCGGAACCCCACCAAATGAATCCACTGGCACATAGACCTGAGATAAGGGGAACCTGAAGACTGAATTCTGACCGCCATTCATTGTTCTTAATTGCTTCTTGTGGGGTCTGGAGGGAGTCACACCCAGGAGCCAAAGCTAACATTGTTTTATGTAGACTCCAAATTTTTAAACAGTTTTTCTTCCTTAACCAACTGCAAATCAGAAAATCTTTGAATCCGCCTATGACCCCTGTGAGCCTCTGCTTCTAGATATTCTGCCCTGTTAAGCCAAAAGCAATATGTAACCTCTATGTATAGATTTACAATTTTGCCTATATCTTCTGCTTTTGTGAAATTTAATTCTGCCTTTAAAAACTCTTACTTCCTAGAAATCAGAGAGGTTGGGACTTTAGCATTAGCTGCCTGATTCTCCTTGCTTGGTGTCCTGCACAGGAGGATCAGGCAGCTAGTGGTTAAGTCCCAACCTCCCCAATGGCTTGCAAGTAACCTCAGTATGGATATCTGATCTTACTGCACTGGGCAAGCAGATTACAGTTCAATTTAATACCATTTGGATTGATATACACTTTTAAAATAGATAACCCTTTACTTTTTAAATTATAATTTCAACTTAGTTTTAGAATAAATCAAGGGGCTCAAATGATTTTTCCAATTAACTGTAGTATATTTTCCTAGTATATGTTGATAATTAGCTCATGTTTTTTATTCATTTTAATTTTTCCAGAATAGTGATTTAACTCTTTCCTTTTGAGAGAGAAAAATAATGCTGCTTTCTATATAGATAATAAATGACTGCATGGCAAGATTTCCTAAGCTTTGTTCTGTGGACTAGCAATATGTGTTTCCCAGAAAAAGAGAAACATATCATGATAGAGTTAAACAGTTCTTTTGCACAGGACTACTTAAGGCATTTAGGGTGTTTCTGAGTATTTTGCGGACGGCCAAAATACATGGCATGCAATTCTTCCCTTATTTTCTTGGAAAATAAGTTAATATTTTGGGGAACACTAATGTACCAGGAAATAGCTCATTACCAACAAGTCATAAAACAATATGTCTCTTTTTACTTTATTTAATATTGTAGTATGTTTTTTATCTGTTTGGTTTACTTCTGGTTTTGGTACAAAGTCACTGATGATCTAAAATAACGTAGGAGAGTTCCAATAAATTAGAACTAATATAAAGCATTAATGCCCACTTTTTTTGGTTTGCTTAAGTCCTGGTAGTTTATCTACATACTTAGTTTTCTTATGTTATCACAATTCTTTTTTAAAAAGTTTGGGAAAGGTCCAGGACATATGTGAAACAATAGTAAATACATTAAACTTTACTACTAGGTAGATATAGTACCAATATATAAGAGTCATAGCTTTAGAAATTACCCAGTTTCACTTAGAACTTAAAATCTAATGGACTAATGATTTTGCCAAAAGGAGGAGATTATACTGTGGTGGATTCATTAGACCAAAACTCATACAAGTTGTGTTCTTATTTTAGCAGTCAATAAATGTCTCCTTTGGGTGCTTTTATGGAAGTACCTTTCATAGTCTTTTTGTATTCTCTATTCTCTTTTTACATTTTCATTCAGAGAAATTTATTTTGAATAATTGCTGCTTCTGCTTTAAATTTTGTTTATGTGCTCATTTTAGCCTTTGAACATCTCTGAGAGATTTTTTTTTTAATTCTATAATCATTTGAGTTTACTGCAACACTTCAAGTCACCTAATCTCACCCAAAGTTTATAGAAGAGAAATGTAAAATACTTGCTAGGTTAGGTCACGTGCCTACCACTTCCTCCACTGTCATCTTTTTTTTTTTTTTTTTTTTTTTTTGGAGGCAGTTAAAAGTGATTGGAACAAAATTTATATTTACTGTTAAACAAAATTTATTTTAATTTTACAAAAACCAATAAAATGCAAAAAATTCTGAAAAAACAATTT
>CAUYLG010004367.1:0-69212 GCA_963573385.1 Cacajao melanocephalus | reverse complement strand
GTAAATCACTCCTCAGCAATTGCATAGCATTTCACGGGTTTAAATAAAATATTGGTTGGCTGCTTGTTTGTTATTTTCATCTCTTATTCCTTCCTGTCTCCATTGTTAAGCACAATTATTGGCATAAAAGAGGTTTTTAATACCCATTTTTAGACTGCATTCTAGCCTGGGCAGTAGAACAAGAATCCCGTTCTCCCTCCCTCTTTCTCTCTCTCTTACATTCTTTTTTTTCTTTCTTTCACTCTCACTTTCTTTCCTTTTTCTTTCTTTCAAAAAAAAAAAAAAGATTGTAAGGGTGAATTGCTTTCCTAGGCTGTACACTAGGAAGAATGCTTCTCTACTTATACATTTTGACACTTCTTAGTGAAGATCATTTATTTATAGAGTGTATGTATTATATTAGAATATGGCCTGGGTAACTTCAGACTTGACGTAACTGTGGGAAAGGTTACTGGAAGCATGAGGAGGCAGTATATTACCTCGAAGTTGATTTTTGTACAGTAGTTTGAATATTTTCCAGATATTCCCTTTCCTGTAGTGTTGGTTTCTTATTCTTATAGTAAAGGGAAACTAATGTTGATATTGTTCAAAAAAGAAATGAAGGAAGTGAATTTTTGTATTTTTAAAGAATAAATAAATTAATATACTTGAAAGTGCTTACCCAATTGTTAGACTATCAGTTATCACAGATCGGTATGCATTGGTCCATACTATGTATTTGCTTGAATCAACGCTATGAATAGTTGGCTTATTTCTGTCTTTTCTAAGAGGTGTACTTGACATTAAGTAGTCTGTACTTATTTCATTTTAAGTTTTGAACATGATGAGAGGTATAGATTAATGTTAATTTATTTTGCATATGGATATTCAAATTTTCTGAAGCCATTTTTAAAAAAGCCATCCATTCTCCACCTTTGCATTACCTTTGTAAACAATCAGTTGTCCATATATGTGTGAATTTATTTCTATACTCTCTATTCTGTTTCTGTGATCTATTTGTCTGTCTTTATGCCAGTACTACACTGTCTTTATTACTATAGCTTGCTTTATACTAAGTTTTCAAGTGAAATAATGTTACATAGTTTTGGCTTTTTAAGATCTTTGTTTTGGTTTTTTTTTTGAGACAGAGTCTCGCTCTGTCACCCAGGCTGGAGTGCAGTGGCATGATCTTGGCTCACTGCAACCTCCACCTCCCGGGTTCAAGAGCTTGTCCTCCCTTGGCTTCCTGAGTAGCTGGGACTACAGGTGCACGCCACTACGCCTGGCTAATTTTTGTATTTTTAGACGAGACAGCGTTTCATTATGTTGACCAGACTGGTCTCGATCTCTTGACCTCTTGATCCACCCACCTCGGCCTCCCAAAGTGTTGGGATTACAGGCGTGAGCCACTGCACCTGGCCAGCTTTTTAAGATTCTTTCCACTTGCTTATTACTTTTAGAATCAGCTTGTCAGGTTCTATAAAGAATCTGGCTGCTATGTTGGTTGAGATTATATTGATTGTATAGATCAATTTGGGGAGAATTGACAGTTTAAAATATTGAGTTTTCAACTTTCAAGTAAAGTATATCTCTCTATTTAGGTCTTACTTATTTCCTTCAGCAATATTTTGTAGTTTTCAGTATATAAGGCTTTCACATATTTTGTCAGATTTATTCCTATGTGTTCATATTTTTGATGCAATATTAAATGGTTGGGTTTTTAAACTCTAGTTTCCAGTTCACTCTCAATATGTAGAAATTCATTGGTTTTTGTATATTCACTTGCATTCTGCAATATCGCTAAACTCACTTATTAGTTCTAGTAGTTTTTTTGTAGGTCCCATTGGATTTTCTAGATGGATGATCATATTTTCAGTGAATAGAAGCCGTTTGTTTCTTTCTTCCTAATCTAGATATCTTCTCTTTCTTTTTCTTGTCTGAGTTCTCTGTCTAGAACTTACAGGATCATGTTTAATAAAAGAGATGAGACTGAATACTTCTGCCCTGTTCCCGATTTTAGGGGGAAAGACATAGAATCTTTTGCCATTAAGTCTGAGCTTAGCTATACGTTTTTGATAGCGCCCTTTATTAGGCTGAGAATGTTCCATTCTAAGTTTGTCAGAATTTTAATCAAGAATCGTGTTATGTTTTGTCAAACACCTTTTTTATATCAAGATGATCATAGGATTTTTCTTTTCTAGTTTATTAGTATAGTAATACATTGATTTTTAAATGTTAAACCCAAATGCATTCCTTAGTAAAATCTACTTAGTCATGATATATTAACTTTTAAATAGATGGTTTTATTTGATTTGTTAAAAATGTTTTAAAGAATTTTTACAGCTGTGTTCATGAATAAAAATTGGTCTGTAGTTTTCTTTTGATCTGTTTGTCTGGTTTTATTATCAGAGTGATGTTGGCCTCATAGGATAGGTAGGGAAATATTCCCTTTTCCTTAGTTTCTTAGAAGAGTTTGTATGGAGTTGTTATTATTTCTTTCTTAAATGATAGGTAGAATTTGTCAGTGAATCCATCTAGGCCTAGAGTTTTCCTTTTGTGGAAAGGTTTTAAATTAAATATTCATGTTCTTTGCTAAATATGGAACTACATGTTATATATTTCTTCTTGAGTGGTAATTTATGTCTTTTCAAGGAATTATTTCATTTTATCTAGGTTGTTGAATTTATTGGCATAAAGTTCATATAATATTCCTTTGTTATCCTTTTAGTATCTATAGAATCTATGGCGATTGTATATCTGTTATTGATAGCCTTCTTTCCTCCCCTCTTCTCTCTCTGTCTTATCAGTATGACTGGGAGTTTATTAATTTTGTTGAGCTTCTTGAAGAACCAGCTTTGTTTTCATTGATTTTTTTCTGTTGTTTTATATTTCATTGATTTCCTTGTTTCTGCTTACTTTGGTTTTACTTTGCTTGTTTTTCTGTTTTTTAAGGTGGAAGCTGAGGTTTTTGATTTAAGATCTTTCTTCTCTTCTAATATAGCCCTTTGATGCTATAAATTTACCCCCAAATGTTACTTTAGCAGCACCCCAAACATTCTGATCTGTGGCATTTTCATTTTCATTTAGTTTAGAATACTTTCTAATTTCCCTTGTGACTTCTAATTGAAATACTCAAAATATTTGAAGGATTTTCCAGGGATCATTCTAGTATTGGTTCGTTTATTTATTAAATTAAGTAAGTCAGTGAATTAACCAAGAGACAGGATCTTACGCTGTCACCCAGGCTGGTGTGCAGTGGTGTGATCGTAGCTCATTGGAACCTTAAACTCCTGGTTTCAGGTGATCCTCTCGCCTCAGCCTGACTTTTTAAAATCTTTTGTACAGATGGGGTCTTACTGTGTTGCTCAGGACGGTCTTGAATCGTTGGCCTCAAGCAGTCTTCCCACTTTGGCCTCCCAAAGTGTTGGAATAACAGGTATTAGCTACTGAACCTGGCCTGGAATTGGTTTCTTATTTAACTCTATTGCGGTTTAAGACAAACGAACGAATGCCTGTAGTCCCAGCGACTTAGGAGATGGAGGCAAGAGGATCGCTTGAGCCAAGGAGTTGAGTTTAGCCTGGGCAACATAGTTAGACCTTGTCTCTCTAAAAACAAGAAACAAAACATGTCTAGAACAACATTCTTTGTATGACTGGTATCCTTTTAAATTTATTGGCACTAATTTCATGGCCCAGAATATGGTCTTTCTTTGTAGATGTTCTCTGTGTACTTGAGAGGAACGTGATTCTCTTCTGTGGTTGGTAGGAATGTTGTGTGAATGCCAGTCAGGTCAAGTTGGTTTATAGTGCTGCTCAGTTTTATTAGATCCTTACAGATGTTTTTGCCTACTTGCTCTATCAATATAGGTATACTGAAATCTCTGGCTATAATTATGGTTGTTTTTCTTTGTTCTTATTGTCCTTTCACTGTTTTGAGGCTTTGTTATTTGATGCAGAAACATTTAGGGTTATGTGGTCTTGATTGATTTATCCCTTTATTACTATTGCCAGGGTTAAAGGGTCTAACTGCCTTTATCCCTGGTAATAGTCTTTGCTCTGAAATCTACTTTGTTTCTCTCTCTCTCTCTCTCCCTCTCTCCCCCTTTCCCTTTCTCTCTCTCTGCCAGTCATGTATTTCACTTTATCATCTCTGTCTTTTAATTGGAGTAAATTCCATTCATAGGTTACGTTTGAGACTTTCATGTTGTCATTTGTTTTTTATTAGTTGCATTTTTTTCCTTACTCTCTTTTCCTGTGGCCTTGTGGATGAATAAAGTATTTGAAATTTCATTTTATCTCTTTTGTTCCCTTATTAGCTAAATTTTTTTAATTCTCTTCTTTTTCATGGTTGCTTTAGGGAAAATACTATATATACACTATATATATATATATAAAGATATGTAGTATATATAAGATATGTAGTATATGTAAGTGTATATGTATAAAGATACATAAGATAAAGATGTATATAATGTGTATATATATCTTAAATATCTTCATGTATAGTATTCCTTTATTATATTATCCTATATATAAATACAATATATAAATATATATACTATATATATAAATACAATGTAATATATGTATTGTATTTTCCCTAAAGCAACCTTGAAAAATAAGAGAATAAAAAATTGTAACTAATAAGGGAACAAAAGAGATAAAATTAAAACTTAAATGCTTTATTCATCTACAAGGCTGCAAGAAAAGAGGGTAAGGAAAAAATGAAACTAATAAAAAATGGCAACATGCAAGTCTCCAACCTAACATATGAAAGGAAAATATTCCAATATATATATTATATATCTATCTCTTTAATTTACAGTGGTCTGCCTTCACATGATTTATGTCACTTCATGAATAAGAATATTGTTTACTCTTCTGTTTACTTACATTTACTCCTTTATGTTCTTGATGACATGAATTTTACTTTCAAATTTTTAAAAAAGGCTACAATGCATTATTATTTCTGCTTAACAGTGAATTATCTTTAAAAGAGATTCAGAGATTCTAAATAACCTTTTTTTTTGTTTTTGAGACGGAGTCTCGCTCTGTCACCCAGGCTGGAGTGCAATGGTGCGGTCTCGGCTCACTGCAACCTCTGCCTCCTGTGTTCAAGTGCCTCCTGGATTCAACCTCTGCCTCCTGGGTTTTTCTGCCTCAGCCTCCCAGGTAGCTGGGATTACAGGTGCCCGCTACCATGCCTGGCTAATTTTTGTATTTTTAGTAGAGACGGGGTTTCACCATGTTGGCCAGGCTGGTCTTAAACTCCTGACCTCGTGATCGGCCCGCCTCAACCTCCCAAAGTGCTGGGATTAGAGGTGTGAGCTACTGCGCCTGGCCAGATTTTAAATAATTTAAAAAACTTGTATATTTCCCTGTGTTGTCATGGGATCCTTCGGGTGTGACTTTGCCAGCCAGAAACCTCTATGCCTAGCGATGCCTCAGCTTAAGTTTTGCTCATTCCCACTGGGCTCATTCCACCCACTCTGCCTGGCAGGCTGTGCTCAGCTGTACTACCAGCCTGGGTCCCATGCCAAGGGCGGGCCATGTGCAGAGTGGGGAGGGTTTTGTGAGCAAGCAAGCGGGGAGGGGGGGATCTGGCCACTGCACATAGCCAGGCATGCCGGCTGCTGCAGTGGGGAGGGCAGCTCTAGGTGCTGGCACAGGCACTGGCCCCATGTGAGGCTGTGGCTGGACCAGATACACTGCAAGCTGCTTCCACTGGGGACACCAGTGTCTCTGGATAGGGGGATGCATTGGCACCTGAAAGCTCAGATACTGCCAGGAACCACAGAGCCCCAAAGGGGGTGTTATAGCCCAAGTTCTGGTCTCCCTGAAGGGCTTCAAGTCTTCTCTCCTTCTCATTGCTTGGAGGAGTAGGGTATTTCAGCCTATTTGTGTTACAGCTCTCTCATTCCCGTCATTTGGCAGATCCCAAGTTCTTGTACCATGTCCAGGAAAAATGAGGTTATGTGGATAATTGTAGGGTGAGTAAGGCAGAGAGGAACTTTATTGAGTTGACAGACCAGCTCTCAGTGGAGACCTGAAGTGAGTAGCTCATATCTGCAGGCAGGTAGTTCCAATGAGTCCCGGAGTCTGGCTGCGTCTAGGGGTTTTATAGGCTCAGAATTTAGGAAGTGTGTGCTGATTGGTCCATGTGTGGTCATGGGTGGGCCTGGTAAAAGCACCATTCGACTGGCCAAAAGACGTCAAGGAAGTTCTCACTCGGGATTATGGACTCCACCTGGAACTGACCGTCTAGTCCCCAGACTTCAGGCCATCCCTGCCTTAAAAGTGGGATTTCGCTGGCAACCCACCCATTCCTACCTTGGGACCTGTGCTTGTTGGTACCCAAAGACTGAAGGGGGCCGAGGTAGCAGGGGGCTGGCATGTCAGTGTGACCTCAAGTGTGCACATATGCAGGTGGGTCAAAACAGTGCCCTGGATTCACCGCAACTTTGCTGCACACTAGAGTGGGCACTGAGAGCAGGGAGAGGCCAGGGAAGCAGGAGCAGGCACTTCTGAGCCTGCAGAACTTCCTGTGCCTCCAAGAACGCAAGGATACTTGGGTCTGTAGTCACATGTAGGCAGCTGCAGCTACGCCTGGGCGTGTTGGGTTCCCATCCTGCCAACTCTGTAGGGCGCCGGGCTCCCTCTGGGATCACCTGTTCCTGGCCCCTGCTGGCTCTACAATGTGAACAGGCCCAGCTATGCCTCCCCCACTGTAGCTGGTGTCCTCGCAGTGGCTGCTGCAGACAGCCTGTCACCATCACCGCCATCAATGTGGTTACCATTTCTTGTGCCCTTATGTCTTTGTGTAGATCCTATTTACATCTGAGCATTTTCCTTTTGCCTGAAGGCCTTCTTTTAACATTTCTTACTGAGAGAATTTACAGATGATGAAATCATTCAGCTTTTGTGTGCCTGAAAACATCTTTTCTTTGCCTTTGTTTGCAAAATTTTTGTTTTCTGGGAATAGAATTATAGTGTTTCAGTAATTTTTTCTTTTAGTACTTTAAAAGTGTTGCTCTACTGTTTTCTCTTAGTGTTTGCCATGACAAAATTTTTGTCACTTAGTTTCTGGTAATGTAATGTGTCCTCTTTGACTGCTTTTAAGTGTTTGTCTCTGCTGCAGCTTTTGAGCATTTGGTTACGTTGTGCCTTACACTAGTCTTCTTCATGTTTCTTGGGCTTTAGATTTGTTGATCTTCTTTGATCTAGGGTTCATAATTTTTATGAAGTTTGGAAATTTTTGGTTATTATTTCTTTAAGATTTTTCACCCTCTCTCCTGCTTTACCTTTTCAGGGACTCCAATTAACCAGATACTAGATTGTTTGAACTCTTCCTAGGGTTTACTATGCTACTTTGATTTTTCTTCCTCCTTTTTTTCTCTTTGTGTTTCATTTTGGATAGCTGCCTTGTCTCAGGTTAACCAGTCTTTTCTTCTGCTATGTCAAATCTGTTGTTAATATTTTTCAGTGTGTTTTTCATCTCCAACATAGCACTTTAATTTCTGAAGATTTGGTTCAAGTGTTTTTTAAAACACGTGTCTCTATGTAACTATTTGAACTTTTGGAATACAGATATAATAATTATTTCAGTGTCCTTGTTTGCGATTAATTTCAGTGCCACTTCTGGGTTGTTTTCTCTATTGATTATTCTACTCTTTACAGGTCATGTCTTTTTCTGTCTTATTGTATAACTGGTGATCTTTGGATGCCAGACATTGTGAATTTTACCTTGTTGGATGCTAGTTATTTTGATATTTCTATAAGTCACCTTGAGCTTTGTTCTGGGATGCAGTAGAGTTATTAGAAACACTTTGATAATCTGGAGTCTTGTTATTGGCATTTGTTAAGGAAAATCTGGAGAGGAGTGTAGTCTAGGGCTTGCTTATTTCTTGTTTCTCTTGCAAGACCTTTATGAGTATTCAGTCTAATAATCTCTGAAGTATGAGTTGTTTAGTTTCTCTGGTGGGAATAGGCACTGTTCAGAGCCCTGTGTGAGTACTAGGAAATTTTCCCTATAATTCTTTTGGGTGTATCTTTCCCCAGCCTTGAGTAGCGTCCCCCTACTTTTGAACCAGTTGGTACTCTGTTGCAGGTGAACCCTCTATAGATCTCCAGGGCTTTCTCTCTCTCTCTGTAGTTCTCTTCTCTCTAGTCCCCTATCCTATGAACCCTAGCTGCCTTGGTATTCTCAAACTCAACTCTGTCTCCTTAATTTGTGGAGTTGGCCTGGTTCTGCCTCAGTTTCCCCTCCTTGCATTTCACACTGGAAACTCTCTGGACAATAAGTTGGCTCAGTTATAGGGCTCTCATTTGTTTCCTGCATCTCAGAGATTACTGTCATTAGTTACCTCGCATCTGGTATCTTGAAAACCATTGTTCATATCTTTTTCTGAGTATTTTCTGTTGTTTCAGACAGGAGACTATATCTAGTCACTGTTTCTCCATCTTGACCAGAAGTGATTATGCCGTATTTTATTTAACAACATCACCATCTTTTTCCTTTCAGCCAAGCTCAAGACCGTAATTTGTCCTTCGCTGCCTTCTCTTTTGACCCAATGCCTTGTTCTCCCAGTCTTGTTAGTTCTTACTTTGTGGTATATTTGAAATTCCTTTGTACTTAACGGTAAAAATCTTCAGGGAAACATCATCATTATTAACTTAAACTAAAAAATAATAAACATCATTGGAATGGAGTGAATACTGTCAGAATGGTTAAAAGTTTTGGTGCCCTGTCACTGTGCCATCTGTAAGGTAATTATTCAGAGAATATTTCTTTTTTTTTTTTTTTTGAGACAGAGTCTCATTCTGTTGCCCAGGCTGGAGTGCAGCGGCGTGATCTTGGCTAACTGCAACCTCCGCCTCCCAGGTTCGGGAGATTCTCCTGCCTCAGCCTCCTGAGTTCCTGGTATTAAAGGCGCATACCACCATACCCAGCTTATTTTTGTAGTTTTCATAGGGACAGGGTTTCACCATGTTGGGCAGCCTAGTCTCAAACACCTGACCTTGTGATGCACCCTCCTCAGCCTCTCAAAGTGCTGAGATTACAGGCCTGAGCCCACGTGCCCAGCCGGGAATATTTCTTACACATCTTAATTCAGTGTAAAATGTGGATGTCTTTTTTTTTTTTTTTTGAGATGGAGTTTCGTTCTTGTGCAGGTTGGAGGGCAATGGCACCATCTCGGCTCACTGCAACCTCTGCCTCCCAGGTTCAAGCGATTTTCCTCCCTCAGCCGCCTGAGTAGCTGGGAGTACAGGTGCCTGCCACCACACCCAGCTAATTTTGTATGTGTCGTAGCGCCGGAGTTTCTCCATGTTGGTCAGGCTGGTGTCGAACTTTCAACCTTAGGTGATCCACCCTCCTCGGCCTCCGAAAGTCTACCGTGCCTGGCTAAAATTTGCATGTCATATGTGTTGGTAGAGCAGAATTATTTCAGGATGAGTATATTTGTTTAGATCTTTAAAAATATATATTTATAGGGAGATGTGTGCTTTTCCGGACTGAGCTAGAGTGCTCGTGCTGCATTTGGATTTAAACACACACACTCTCTCTCTCTCTCTCTCTCTCTCTGTCTCACCCTCTCTCTCTGTCTCTCTCTTTCTGTCTCTGTCTCTCTCTCTCTCTCTCTCTCTGTCTGGATTTAAACACACACACTCTCTCTCTTTCTTTCTCTCTACATTTTTACTTTCCAGTTTCCCCTGTTATTTGGTGTGCAGCTTGAAACCAGATTTGCCATTCTTACATCTCTAGAACCTCATACCATTCCTGGTAGAGTGGCACTCAATTAAGGTCTAATAATTTGTACTCAGTAAGCTAGAATTTTAGGCTTGGTGCATTGTTAAGGCTTTGCATAGAATTTCTGCATTATACAGCATCTTCACTGTCTCTACATTATAGTACAATCCACATCTGCATCATTGCAGCTTGCTATTGTATGTCTTTGGTTTGTTGTGAAAGAGCTGTCAGAGAATGAGCTCTTTATTGCTTGGAATTACTAGTTAACTATTGTTTTGCCATTGATCAGAATGTCTCTCTTTTCTGTTCTGCTGTGTTCATTGTGCTATTTTGTTGTAATCAGAGATAGTCTTGGAGGTGCAAGACTTATTGGATCTTCGTTTGTGACATTGTCGCAACATCACTGACTTGTTGAGGATCCATCAGGGCTTTCTTCCTTCTGTTTTTGTCATGGCGGTCTTACTTTTTGAAACATTTGTCACCTTCTGTGATCCTGCCTCCTGCTCTTCCCCATCTGCACTCTGACCTCTACTGTTTTAGAAGAAATAGATAATAAAGGTCAGATTCTATAAAACTCTGTTCAAGAAATATTGCATAAAGAGCTCTTCAGAATAAAAGACAACCCCTCTTGTCAGACAGCCTGCTAATTTGAGAATGCTGACTACTTACCTTGACTAGGGAATCTTTGAATTGATGACTCTCTTTTTAATTAATTCTCTTTTCACTGATGAAACAGAATTGCTTTGTTTTCCTTTTACTGCCCATCTCCTCCTCACAAAATATATATTTCCTCTCTGAACACACAAACACACTTTTCAGAATCTCCCCTGGTCTGAGGTCTGGACAGGGGTGTGTGTGTATGCATGATATCTGTGATTTCTGTGTGTGCTTATATTTTTCACTATCTTTGATTCATCCAGTACTAAAAAGACATAACTTGCTTGCTTTGCATGGTTCTGGCTCCCTCTGCAGCCCCAAATGGAAAAGTGCTTTGTTGTCTTTTGTTGCTGAGAAATCAGTTCTCAGCCTCCTTTCTTTTAGTAGAGCATCCCAGCTGGTATATAAGTATAGATTGGATTTCAGATCTAGCAATGCATTGTGTTTTGACAAAGCTTATCGAAGACGGAAGTCATTTTTCAGGAGAGTTCTAAGAGGTAAGAAAATGGCAAGGGAGGCTGGGGAGGAAAGGGAGAAAAGGTAGAAGGGGCAAACACAATTGCGACATTGATTTGGTAAATAGAAAGTTAATGTAGCTGCAAGTGTTGACAGTAAACTTTGGTTAAGATATTGGAGAATTGCAGATGGGAAGTCTAGAGCTATTTCAGAATTTTAGGGCCATTTTACTGGATTATACACCTTAGAACCTTAACACACAGCTTCCGTTAATTAGTACGGTTTGGCCTCCAATGTGAGTTTGGCTTTCAACACTCAGTGTGACTTTGGCTAGGTCTTGGCACCTGTGGCCTTCAGCTTCTACTTTAGTAAAATGAATCAGTTGGAACAAATAATTGTTACATTCGAATCCAGATTTTTGAGTGTACGATAGTGGCTTCACATTGTTTTAAGTTATCCTTGAGAATTTGGTTCTTCTCAGTAATCTAGGGCTACTATTTTAGCAGAATTAACCATGGGTTACAGAATAGAAGCTTTTAAGCAACAGTCAACCACATTGGTCTATAATAACTCCAGGATAAATGTAAGAATTTCTGGACACATTTTGCCCCAGAGAAGTAAAATTATTTACATTCAAGGGTGGATTTGGAAATTCAGGTATTTTCTGTTGACCTGGGTGTTGGTTACACAGGTGTGTTCAGTGTGTAATTATACTTCCATGCACAGTTATTTTTGTTTTTCTGTTAGATTTCAATGTTTTCTAACAAATGTTATACCTTAGTGCTTCTTTAGAGTACTATTCAGAGCACTGTTATATAAGTAATGGCTCACGTGTGTGCACAGGTCTCTGCTCTGTGAAATAGTCCCTGTTTCAAATTAGACCACATTAAATTGTGTCTGCTTTAAAGGGTTAAAATAAGTACATGTACATATTTAGATATGTAAGATGATTTTTATTTAATAGATAATTAGAATGTGTATATAATAGATTCATGCTTTCAAAGATTTTATATTCACAAAGAAAGTTTTGGAGCCTTGAAACATTGCCTTTTTTATTTAATAGATCAGTGTCATTTGGTTTGTTTCTTTTTTCTTCATTTAATCCTTTTCAGGACTTAGGCTTCCTGTGAATTGTTTATGTATGGTCCATATGAATCCAAATAATGTTCATCAACTTTCTTGGAAGGTCACAGTAATGTTGGTTCTGTTTGAAATAAGTACTATAAATTTTTCAGAATAAAAAAGGAAAGTATTATGGTGAGTTTCACTATCCACTTGCCGCTTTTCTTTCCCTTCTTTTTCTTTCTTTCTTTCATTAATTAATTATTTTTTTGCTTTTTGGTAGGGAGGGAGGTCCCTCTGTGTTGTTTAGGTTTGTCTCAAACTCCTGGTCTCAAATAGTCTTCCTCCCTAAGCCTCTCAAAATGTTGGTTTTATAGGCGTAAACCATTACACTTGGCCCTTTCCTATTTTTGTCCTTGACTGGGTAAATGTCATTTTTGTTTTCTTGAAACCTTTGTTCTTTCCTATGTGAAAACTCTTTCCATATCTAGAAGACTAGAACTAGAAATTGTTGTTTGAACATGTAATGAATAATTGTTAAAATTCTGCACTGGTTTGTACTGTTTGCTCTCTAATTTTTGTGTAAAGGTGTAGATTAGAGAGTTATTGTTTTTGTTGTTTAGACTTGAAAGAAAAACAATTAGCTGCAGAATCTAGTTTTTATCCTGGAGGGAAACTCGTATAATCTTGTTGATTTTAGTGGGAATTAGAAAGTTCAGACTGTTTTTTAGAGATCTCCCGACATCATTTCCACTCATGTTGAAAAGAACTCCAATCTACAGAAGTGGAGGTGACAGTAAGGAGGGCAGGGGATGCTTTTCTGCAATGCAGCTGACTTAGAGCACAGTAGATAGAGTGAGATCTCATGGCAGCATGTTCCTGTCATAGCCGAGCATAGCAGTCTCAGACTCTGAACCGAAAGACTGTATTTCTAGTTGGAACAGACATTGACCTCTTTTTCGGACTGAAAACAGTGAAGTGTATCGGTTTTGGTAGCTTGGGTTATAAGAAACCTAAATTAGTTTGAAGTGGAATTATCCTGATGCGAGGGCAGTTGAAAGCCCTTGACACTGGACAGAGGATTGTCTAGTGTCTAATCTTGGCTCAAAATGCACCAGACATAATGATAGTCGTTATGAACTGCTGATCTCTTACCCCTCCCCTCAGCAGACCCTATTAGACTTGCAAAAACAGCAAACACTGTGTGTGTTTGGCATGGTGCCTGCTGTGTAGTAGAGGAAGAAAGCGTACCTTGTTTGCACTTCAACCAGATACTGGTGCATCATGTTACAGCTCTGCTTGGTTCTGAGCTCCTCTGTTCAATCTCGTCTTGACAGATGCTGTCGTTGCCACCTCTTGGAAAGACAAATGCAGCCACTCTGCAGGAGTTGGCTTTTGCCCAGCTGTGCTTGCCAGGGCCCCAAACTGATGTGCTTGTATACCTGTGAAAAGGTAACAGCCTGTGGGTGTGCTATCCTCTGCCATTATGTGCATTACCTTTTGAGTTTTTGTCATTTCCAAAGGAAAAGTTATAGTTTTGTTTGTTCAGATAAATCTGAACTCTCAATTTCTCTTCCTGCCTTTTTTTTTTTTTTTTCTACAACAGATGTTGTTAGGTACCCACTAAAGATCCCTAGAAAGGGTCCCTGGCCCTTATAAGCTCACTTTCTCTGTAGGTAGAAAGAAATGCAAACAGTCATAAAATCACAACCTTAATAGCTATGTGTATAGAGGACTCTGGGAACAAAAAGGAAGGAGGGGATCTTTGGGGATGCATGTCAGGAGAGAGTCATCTCATATGGGCTATGAAGGTTAAGTATTGCTTGGAAGGTATGATATATGTGTTACTAGTGTCCAGGGTAAAAAATGAGAAGTGGTTTGAAGTGGCTTGGTGAACCTATGTTTGGACCTGGTTTTGAAGGCTACTGGCAATAAGGAATCATCATAGGATTTTAAACCAGATGAGTAGTCACTTCAAATTTTTTTTTTTAAAGAAGCATTATTTTGGCATCAGTCTGGAGAATAAGATTATGTAAAAAGTGAGGAGAGTTGGGGAAGTGCCAGCCTGTTATGTTGGGAGTAGGAAGCACGGAGAAGTTTTAGATGTGATCCTTAGTTCAGATACAGTAGTGAAGCAAGGTATTTAGGAGTCTTAAGGATAGGACTTAACCAACAACTAGAAAGAGAATTTAAAGAGAGTAAGAAAGGAAGGTTTAAGCTTTTCAGCTAATACTCCCCAGGCATAGTATTTATAGGGAAGCAGGGAAGGTGGATTTCAGTTTGGGGCAGACTGAGTTTAAAATACCTGTGGAATATATAGGTATTAATGAGTAAATTTCAGTGTGAAGTTAATATCTGGAGTTGAGAATAGAGCAGGCTGGGCACACAGGGTTTGAGAATAATTTGAGTGTTACAAGTTTGAGCCTGGTTTAGCCGTTAGAGCCATAAGACCCTCTAATCCAAGTTTGATGTCCCATGGCAGTGCTGATGCAGGATGGGACCAACATTGCAGACCTGCTATTAACTGCTAAAAAAAGGCATTTAGTATATTTCACTCCTAAGTCCAGAAAGCCATTTACCAAGAGCATATCTGAATTTATGCGGCAGGGAATAAGATAAGAGTAAGTTCTGTGTATTCACAATTTAGGAATTAATGTCGCAAGATCACAGATTGGAAATTCTTGTCCTCTAATAGGATCAAGCCTTTCTGGAAAGAGCATCACCTGGATTTTCTTCATCTTAGTAGATGAAGTAGTTACTATTTCTTTCCCACATTCAGCCAAAAGCATACATTTTATAGAAAGCAACTAAAGTTTTTTCTCTGAATCTTTAGGCCTCTTCTCTTTCAGTTCCTGTCTGTAGGACTGTGGCCTGTCTTGGTTAGTCTGCCTATTCTTTCTACTTGACTTGCACCATCTACCCATTGGGACCTACAGCCATTTCTTGGCTGCTTATAAGGTTTTGTTCTCCTGGGGGATTTCTGGGACACTTAAATATGATTATATCCATCAGTGAATTAACAATCCATAGAGTTGAGGTCAGTGGTAAATACAGTAATGTGAGAGTCTAAAACATGAGTCAAAGTTCCATTTAAAAGATCTAAATGTATATTCTTTCACTAAGCTTGAGAATTATTTATCATTTCTGTCCCTTTCTCCTTTTTATCTCACTTTTCCTTCCAGCATTCTTCCCTCTCTCTTCCCTTTTCTCTCTTCTCTTCCTTTTCACTTTCCCTGTTCTCTTCTCTGTTTCCCCCTTTTTTCTTCCCCTCCGTTTTGCTTTCCCTTCTCTCTCTTCTCATTTGATATAACTGACAGATTTGAGCAGAACTATGAAGCTTTTAGAAGCTGTGTGTAAGGTGGAGTGGCCAGATGACTTTATGTGAGCAGGCATGAGGGAGTGTAAAGAGGTTGTCCAGAGGTCAGCCTCCTTCCAGGTTGCTCCTGACCCTGGAGAGTCATCATATGTTATTTCTCATCTCAGACTTGAGGAGGGAGATGAGAATTGAGGAGGGAGATTGAAGGCAGCTCATTAAATCACTTTGGCCGAAGATAAGACTGTTAAGAGATTAAGAAGTAGATTTATCTGGGGGAGGGGTTTGGTCCCGGGTGATGCCTTTTCCTGCCATTGGAAAGCAAACATTTCCTTGTCTCTTTTGTTCTGATTCACAGATTGGTGTGGCTTAGCTGCTCCAGATCTGTCTTGGCAAGAATGTTTGCAAGGAGGCATGCCAGGGTCTGTCTGGAGGGAAAGGAAAAGAGAGTACATATTGAATCTAGATACTTGAAACTAGATCATAGTTTACTTAATTGCAGACCTTGAAGAAACTCTTGGGGCCACTTGGATGGGGGTGCTTCTGGAAGTTTGTCTCTGGGGGACCTGGGAGTATGGGCTTCTTACACACTGAGAAGAGGGCAGGGCCCAGTCATCAGTTTTCATGTCCCTTAAATACAATATTAGGCTTCTTTTTATTATTATTATTAGTTCAACTGGTAACAATGTTTCTCCCAGGAAATGTCTTTACCTCTCTAAAGAATACTGTTAGTTTGAGAAATGCTGCAGGGTCCTCTCCTACCTGCTGTTTCTGTGCCCTTTCCATGTGTTGTGGTGAAGCCACTACCTCTCCAGCCATGGGGCCTTGTTCTTCATCATTTGTTCCTATCTTCAGTTTAGGATGTGGCAAGGAGAGGCAGAGTGCACTAGAGAAATTCTGATATTGTAATATGCTAGGAGACAGCATGATGAGAGGTTTTGGGTGGGAAGTCCATGCTAAATATCTTACATGTTTCAGAAACTTCCCTACAGAATTCTGTGCTTTTAGGATTCTCTTGTTCAATAAATATATTTTTCACCACTTTAGAAGTAATCTTCTTAAAGCCCTTTCTTGAACTCAAGAATCTGTAATGACTGCCCATGACCAGCAGTGTTACATTCTGGAATGCAAGATCTAATTAGTCTAATCACAAAAGACCTTTTAGTCTCATCAGCTAAGCCCCCTTGTCCTTCTCAGGCATTCCTCTTTCCAGGTGCTGTCTCCTTCCACAGCTTCCCATAGGCCTTTTCCCGCTGTTCTTTCTGCTCGTCTGTAGAACCTCACGTTTAATGCCTACACCTTACCACACTCCAGGAATCTTCTTTGACTCTTGTGGGCTATATGGATCTCTACTTATTTTAATTTCTGCTGTTGCAGGAGCAAAATATGATTTTTAAGATACTATAATTTCTTAGTACGCCTACAGAAGAATGTGGGTTGGTGAATTCTACATTTGATGCATGATTGTATTCAACATTGTGGGATTATAAATAAATCTCAAGACATGGCCCTGCCCTGAAAAAATCTACAGTCCAGTGACACACCCAAAACTAAACATGAATGAAACTATAGGAATATTTGGATAACCTCTGTTACATAGAGGGTTGGTGTTACAGGGAGATAAGCAATACACCCTAACCTAGCAAAGTGCAATGAGCAGAGAGGGGATGGAGTGTGTAGGTGGAGAAGTGGCTAAGTGTCTTAGATAGAGGAGGTGGAACCAAAATATGCAGATCCTGGAAGCCACAGAAAAGAGTTTAGGCTAAGAAACAAGATCAATTATAGGTGGTTGAGTAGCTGAGTAAGACAGAAATGTGAGGAGGTTAGAAGGGACTGCTGCGATAAGCCAGCTATGGTCACAATGGTAAAGATGAGGAATGGTGACTTGGGAAGATGTATTGGAGAAAAATAATAGGTTCTGCTGATTGAGCAGCTCAAGCTTTGAGGGAACTGCTGATCATGTTTTTAACTGCTATAGGTATATCTGATTTAAGTAAATCCAACTTGTAAAGATTTAGATTTCATAATGATATCTTAGGCCATATTTACACAGCAAATGAAACTTTTAAATACTCTTGTATACATATCACATCATGTTATCTTTAACATGTATACATATCACATCATGTTATCTTTAACATGTATCAACTTTCTTACCTCTAAATGCTGGTGACACTTCCTAATTCTCTAAGCTTAATTTGTAGAAGGCTCAACATGTGAACAACGAATCTGGTGCACCATTCAAGGAGTAAAATTCAATCATTTTTTTTTCTATTCATTTCAATGGACAGGAATCTGCTTTATGGAAATATTTTGAAGGAGCACCCTTAAATGTCACGCTGTCTTTATGCTTAACTATTCTTATTTCCGAAATGTAACATCAGAAGTTCAGGAATTCTTTCTACTTAGGTTCCCTGTGCCCCACACACGCTCACATTTTTGCCTGAGTCTCCCCAGTCTTGCTGCAGGAGTTGGGGTAGCTTCAGCCCACTTACATCCTGCCAGGGGATAAACTTGATACCGTTTGCTTTCATGAAACACTATCTATGTGAAGTGAGCTCTTTGATCCACAGTCTTCTATGCTGAAGCTAAGGGAAGATTAAGGAACACCTCTGAGTTGATGAATATTTGATGAGATTTATATAATTTAAAATTAGATTCCTCTTAACCCTTTCACTCAATGGAGAGAGAAGAGAAACTTGTATAATTGCGGTTCCCACTTAGGCATAAGGGAACTGTGTCTTCTCTGGGTGCATCCTTCTTATCTATGTAGAGCAGAACATGGGAACTTAGTAAGTGTCAGTTGATGATTGTCATTTTTTTTTTTACAGATTCATAGAGGGAAATATCTCTTTGCTCCACTATAATCATACTGAGTGAGATGCTGAAGTGGAATTGGGATCACATAGTATCTGTGTATTTGACACTGCATTTATAATGGTAAACAAGGCAGATATTCCACTCATCATAACAACAGTAGTAATAATAATACCACCAGCAAGCATTCTTTGAGTTCTTACTGTATGCAAGGCTCTGTTCTAAACTCTTCATCCGTTTTAATTCTCACAACAAACTTTTAGGGTAGATGCTATTATTACCATTTCTATTTTATAGGCAATACAACCCAGGCACAAGGAGACTAACTCCCACAAGGTCTCACAACTTATAAATAGCAGAGCCAGGATTTGAACCTGGGCAGGCAGGTCTCAGAGCCTGGTTTCTTGACTTCTGTGCTGAACTTTTCATGGTGAGAAGGGCAGAGAGTTGACAAATCCTCTCCAGTATGGCGAGTTCTGTAGGAGTCTGCAACAGGTCAGATTGACCTAGGGAAAGGGAAGGCTGGGAAGGCTGGGAAAGGCTTTCCTGAGAAAATGTCTTTTGGGATGAAACATGAAGGATGAATAGATGCTCTCTAGGTGAGGTGTCATGGACAAAACTGTTCCAACTTGCGTAGTGGCCACAGGCTGGACAGAATAAAATATGGTGATTTGGAGGAACAACAGAAAGAAGCCCATTGGGGTAAAGAAAGTGAGAGAGTGTGTGTCATGGAGTGATGCCACAGGGGCGAAATTCAGAAGGCCTCTGTAGGTCCCACTTCAAGAATGTGGGTCATGGAAATATAAAGGGCTAAGGACAAAGGGAGCATTCAAAGGTAAAGAACCATGGGTGTGACATGATGAGATGTAAGCTTTAAGGTGTTTCTGACCAGTGGTGTGTCAAAGTCGTAAAGGGGGAGAGTAGATGATGAGAGTGCAGTTAGGAAGCTAATGCTGTAATCCAGGTGAGGGAGGATGGCAGCCTGGACCAAGGTAATAGGGGTAAGGATGGAGAGAAGCTTAGGAGCTTATTAGAATGCAGATGATAGGAGTTTTGGATGTGGGAGATGAGGGTGAGGAAGGAATCAGTAACAAAGCCCAAGTTAAGAGTCAGAAGAAACTTATAATGTAACCAGACCAGACTATGAACAAATTATCTGCAGTGGGGCTTATTTGGTCAAAAGAAGGATCATGCAAGAGAACATGGATGGCTTGTGTCATCCAAATATGGATGGCTTTGCCCAGTTAGAGAATGATTCCTGCTGAGAGAATACACAAGCACACACTCACATATGTGCTCACACACACATTTGTTGTAGAGGGTTAGACCCTCCCAAGTTAAGGTAATTTCATAACTGAGGTCGACCCTCTGGATTTGGTACCATTGATCAGCCCCAGCACTACAGTTCAACCACCAACATTGAGTTTCCCGTTGAGTCAGAGCGTGGGATGATCTGACAGTGTCAGCAGCATTGCACAACAGTGAGAGGGATGGATGAACGCCACTTCTATACGGAATTGCCACTTGGATTCAAGAGGAAGAGGGGTAATTATCCACATAGGTAACAATTTCAGTTTTATTTCTCCCTTGAGCGAACTCTGTTCACCTCAGTCGTCCTCCTGTCTAGAGAACCACCAAAAGTGTCATTCTGATTATCATTTGTAACTAGGTGTTTTCTGCTTAACATTTGGAAATGAGTGGGGTGAGATAAATTCCAAGAAGATGGGAAGTTTTTATATTGCAGTCTGTGTGACAGCAGCAACTGCAGTCTGCCCTACAGACCTAGAATTTTTTTTTTTTTTTTTTTGCTACATGATATGTGCCTGTGGAGTTTATATTTTGATAATTTGATCAAACTTTTAAACCTCAGCTTGTAGTAACCATTTTAGTGGTCATGCTTGAGAATGTGTACTTGCTAGTAGTATAGAGTTAACCTCAGTTAATGGGGGCAGGGATGACTTTGTGAGGAATTAAATGTGGTGTTTGAAAAACTGGGAAATGAAGATCTTCTGCAACACTGTAGTTTCTAAAGGAAAAACAATTGGACCAGACTGGATGAACTGGTTTGATTAAATGCTGTGTTACTGACTCAGGGTTGTTATTTTTGGTTGCTTATTTTATTTTTAATTGTTAAAGTATTTATTGTACCATACTTTGCTGAGGACAGTGTGTAAAGTATTTGGGGAAAGACCTGAAAGAGACAGGAAGCATGAACCCTTCCGTCAGGCACCTGAATAACTGATGGTGGACATGTTGAGAATACATAGAAAATTTTTATCTATAGTCATACTGCACTTCATACTTTTCAGAATGCCCTCGTATCTCTGATATGTTACTTGATTCTAGTTTTCTTGGATCGGCGTCCACAGTTGTTTTCTTTGCTTGTTTATGGTTTGTCTCTCTCACTTAAACATCAGGTCCTTGAGAGCAGATACCTGTTCTCAGCTATAGCCCAGCACCTAGATCAATACCTGACATATTGTGGGCACTCAGTAAATCTTAGGAGGATAAATGAACAAAAAAGTGTATCTTCTGAATATCAGCGATAACCATATAAAACAGGCGTGGTATGCTACCATTTATTTACGTCTGATTTTGCATATTGACAGGTTTTCAGCAAAGATTTGTAGTAGTTGGTTTTCGGTGAGTGGTGTTCATTTGAAGTTGAAACTATAGGGCTACTCATATACTTGCTGTGCCTATTTGGTGATTATTTTTTTCGTACTAGAAAGAAAGCCTACTGTTAAATAATTATTACTTCTAGATCTGAGGGAGAATGTCCAGCACCTGCAAAGGTTTGGCTAGGATGCAGGGTTTTGTTTGCCCGCTGGGCTGTTATTCCATCCGTGGAGTAAGCTGCATTGTGGTAGCAAGTCATCTTGGCAGTGGCGAGTATAGCATATTTCAACTGGTGATTTCTATATGATTTGTATGAATTTCTGTATGACAGGAGTCACAACAAAACTGTTATGTGACTTGTGTCTAAAGCTATCAGTCAGCTGGAGCTGTGAAAATCAGTTTGCCTGTGTCAACAATTTTATCTGCTAATATGCTTGCCAATAGAAAACTGACACTAGAATTATTTTTCTGTATTTACTGACTAGAAAGATATGGTTATCAAGTGCACTGATTGAAAAATCTTTAAATTCCAGTCTTTAAATTGGGACCATATGTGTGTTCTTTCCCTAGCCAAAGCTATTTGTGCGTTCACCCACACATGTGTATACATATACACACAGATTAGTTACATTGATATGTGTTTGTGTTATATATGTATGTATTCACACAGAGTATGCATAGGCATCATGCATATTCATGAACTTTAAATGTGCTTACAGATTAAGATGTAAGGATGTTGGGGAAGTTTCCCTATCTGTTAACTGAGAATAATGCTCCTGCCTACCTTCCAGGCACTTTGTAAGGATTAAATTAGTTAATATGAGTAAAGTCTTTAGAACAAGGCCTGAAACATAATATATTCTCTATAAATACTAGCTTTTATTATTTTGGAGTATGTCTTCATTCTGTCACCCGCAACATGGGACCCTGCCACCTCTTTTTATAAAAATTTAGCTTTAGAGGCAGTATGGCAAAGCCTCAGAATTATTGCATCATTCATTTGATAAATTTACTGTTATTCTAAAATGCCTACAACCAATTTTTATGCCATGCAGGAAATATTGGCATTTGTATTTCTAAACCAAAGCCACTTATTAAATACCTTAGTCATATTGATTTGTGTTATAGTAAATTAGTTCTCTTTCTATGTCATCATTATCTCTTAGGGTCTATAAGGGAGATATTTTCAGTGAATGTGTCTTTTTCATTATTAGACTAAAACTAACTTCACTGAAAACATCTTCATTTGGGATTTGAAAGAGAACAAATTTTCCATCTATTAAGAAGAAATAGGTGCTTGTGTATTGGTGTAAAAATAGGTATATATGTAAGTGATCAAATAGAAGATAATCCAAAGGAACATAGAAGAATTTGGGAATGGAGGTAACATACACCTAGAAAGACAATGACAAGGGCACATACTATTTTGAAGCAGATTTTAGCAGGTAGTGATGGTACTCACTGGGTGAAGAAGATATGACTCATCAGTCAAAATGAGTATACCAACTGGTAATGTGAAGTGCTGCTTAACAGTTGTCGTTGTTTTTTAATAATTAGATTTTTGTTGGGGATAAATAGTTCATTCTAGACAAAAGTACTAGGGACTCTATAGCTCATCTCATTTTATAGTTTAAAATGAAGGCCCAGATAATTAAAGTGAAGATCTCAGAGCTGATTAAATGGAAGTACAAGTTTCAAAAGCAAACTGAGATGTGGGGGAGATAATGCAGTTCTTTAACAGACGACACAGAACCTACACTTGTGACCTTGAGGTGCTCACTTCAGCTCTCTAAGAATAATTCCAGCCCAGAGCTATACCATGTATAGAGTTTGTAGACTATTCCTAATAAAATGGTTTTCTTGTCTTACTAGGAGAAAAGAAACTCAACACATATCTACTTTGAGTCAGGTTTGGGCATGCTCAAAAAAGGGGTAGCATTTTTAGATCGAAACTGCTGAAGGAGACTCAGGATCTCTTTCAGCATGGCTGCCTTTGTGATTTGATTCATATGCACTATAAAAAACTCTATTATCTAAGTGTGAGACTATAGAAGGCATATATATATTTAGGGTATTATGTTGA
The DNA here is from genome assembly GCA_963573385.1 of Cacajao melanocephalus. Taxonomy (NCBI): domain Eukaryota; kingdom Metazoa; phylum Chordata; class Mammalia; order Primates; family Pitheciidae; genus Cacajao; species Cacajao melanocephalus. The sequence goes on along the minus strand of CAUYLG010004367.1, from coordinate 46,478 downwards.
TTTTTGGGAACTATTTGTGCGCAGGGTACAGTATCTTTGAATTTCACTACAGTAACTCAGTTACAAAATGGGACCCTGGGTCTGCTGGCCTGAGAACCATCAAATTGAATGGCCACGAGCTTTGTTCATGCTACATCTGTGTTTTCTTTTTAATCATTTGGGGACAGATAATCTTTTGGTAGTTCTTTAGACTAACTTTGAGATTCAGAGAGGCAGTGTATTCTTGGATAAAGCTTTTTGTATGGAGGCACAGTTTCTTTTAAGGTTTGTGATTTTCCTCTTACATATCAGATTTCATGGTACCCAAATGCAAACGTGTATCTAACAGTTGGTAGGAATGGGAGAGTTTGAGGGTAGCAAAGCAGCGTACTTTGATGAAAGAGTCAGGTAGATTTTAGGATCTGTACCCTTTCTTAGCATCCTAAGTATTTTGAGAAGCAGTTGTATATAGTTAAAAACAAACAAACAACTTCGTAGTTGGAGTCAGCTGACCTGCTTTTTTTGTGAATCTCTGCTGTACTAGCTGTGTGGCTCTGAGGCTTACTTCCCTAGTTTGCAAAGTAAAGCTAATGATACCTCTTTCACAATGTAAAACATAGATTTATTGAGATACATTTCACATACCGTAAAATTCCATTAATTAAAAATATATAGTTTATTGATTTTAGTATATTCACAGTGATGCAACCATCACCACAAGCAATTTTAGAACATTTTATCATCCACAAAAGAAATCCTGAACCCAAAAGGTGCACTTGCCATATCCTCCCTAACTTCCCCAACTCTAGGCAACCACTTACCTACTTTCTGTGTGGATTTACTTGTTTTGGATATTTTACATAAATGGAATCATATATTGCATTTTATGACTCCCTTCATTCACTTAGCATGTTTTTAATATTCATGTTATAGTATGTTTTAGGACTTCATTCCCCCCCACTCCACCCCCAGCGTTATTGAGGTATAATTGGCAAAAAATGTATATATTCAAGATGTATAATGTGATGATTTGATATATGTATATATTGTGAAATAATTAGTATAATCACATTAATTATGGTTACCATTTGTGTGTGTGTATGTGTGTGTGATGAGAATACTTAAGAATCTACTCTCAGTAAATATCAAGAATACAATACAACACAATATAACAGTAGTCACTGTGGCGCTACATTAGATCTCGAGAACGCACTTATCTTCACTAAAAGTTTATAGCTTTTGATGAATACCTTCCCATTTTCCTTGCCCCTGCCCTTGGCAACCACCATTCTACTCTCTGTTTCTATGAGTTTGATTTTTTGTTTTGTTTTGTTTTTGAGATAGGCTCTTACTCTGTCACCCTGTCTGGAGTGCTGTGGTTCACTGCAGCCTTGACTTCGTGGGCTCAAGTAATCTTCCCACCTCAGCCTTCTGATTAGCTAGGATTATAGGCTCATGCCCATCACATCTGGCTGATTTTTTATTCTTATTTTTATTAGCGACAAGGTCACACTATGTTGCTTAGCCTGGTCTCAAACTCCAGGCCTCAGTGATCCTCTCACCTCAGCCTCCCAAAGTGCTGGGATTATAGACGTGAGCTACCACACATGGCCAAATATGATTTTTTTGAATTCTACATGTAAATGAGATCATACAGTAATTGTGTTTTTATGTCTGACTTCTTTCACTTAGCATATGTCTTTCAGGTTTACCCAAGTTGTTACAAATGGCATTCAGTGGTGTGTAGTAAAGGGGACTCTTGTACACTGTTGGTAGGAATATAAATTGGGATGGCATTATGGAGAACCATGTAGAAGTTCCTCAAAAAATTAAATATAGAACTGCCATAGGCTTTATCAAGTCTAATTCTGGGTGTATATCTAAAGGAAGTGTACTCCATGTCTTGAATAGGTATCTGCACTAGCAGGTTTATTATGGCATTATTCTTAATAGCCAAGACATGGGAACAACCTAAGTGTCCATCGATGGATGAATGGATAAAGAAGATGTGATGAGACAGACAGACAGACAGACACACACACACACACACACACACACACACACACACACGTGTATATGTATTATGGAATATTATTTAGCCATAAATAATGAAGTTCACTCATTTTTATTGCCAAATTATATTCCATTTTATGGATATGTAATATTTTGTTTATCCATTCATCAGTTGATGGTCATAATATTTTTGTGACAGTGAAATAAGACAAAGTATATAAAGTGCTTTATGTTGTCTTGAATATAGAAGCAATGTATGTTTTATTGTTTCTTTTCATCAGTTTGGTAGATTTCTGGCATGAATTATCAGCTGCCTCTCTTGCCTTGTGAGGCAAGGAAAGCAGTCTTATTGAGTAGACCATCTGTCTGCCAGTTTTCTCATGTTGGTCCTCGACTCATGGAAGATCCTGGTGGGCACTTGTTTGATACTAGAACTCACACTGCTTTTCTCAGCAGCCAGAAGTGTTCAAGTGTTACCAGCAGTGCTTGTTGTCATTACAGATGCTCCGTACAAGACTGTAAACACTGGGTTTGAAGGGATTGAGAGAGGGAGCCATTGCGGCTTACACAGATGTCAACTAATCTAGCCTTGATCCTCATTCTGAACCTGAGCATTGACACCAATATCAAGCTGTGTGGTAGTTATGTTGTGTGCAAGGCTTGGAGGGAAATAGTGCTTTGTCAGTCCAGTGCTTGCCAACTTTATAAAACACAGAAAGTTGGTGAGGGCTTATGTTACAGAAAGTTCATGTTACACATATGGGCATCTTGGCCAGAAAAGCCACTGATTGTCTCAGTGTAAGGATTTGGAATTTCAAAATTCTAAGTGATTACTAAATGACAAGTAAATTTTTGATTGAGATGTATTGTTGATAACGTCCAAAGAGATTATATAAAAGCATTGATTTTTATTTTGTTGGCTGTGGAAACACCATGGAACTCATTTATTAAAAGCAGTATTTCTAAGTTTCTACTTATTTTAGATACTATAATGTAAAAATAAAATTATAAACAAGGCCCAATTGTTGTTATGCACTAGGCAGATTTTTTTTTTTTTTAATTATCCAAGTTTGTATTTCAGGCCATGAAACAAGTTAAAATCTAAAGTTCTGCTGGTTGCCATTTTAAAGATACATTTGTTATATAGGCTTTTTTTTTTTTTTTTAAGAGATGGAATCTTGTTCTGTCGCCCAGGCTAGAGTGCAGTGGCGCAATCTTGGCTCCCTGCAACCTCTGCCTCCTGCATTCAAGCAATTCTCTCACCTCAGCCTCCCGAGTAGCTGGGATTACAGGCATCCGCCACCATGCCCAGCTAATTTTTTGTATTAGAAGAGACGGGGTTTCACCATGTTGCCCAGGCTGGTCTCAAACTCCTGACCTCCTGATCCACCTGCCTCAGCCTCCCAAAGTGCTGGGATTACAGGCATGAGCCACCACGCCTGGTCTATATAGGCTTTCTAAGCTTGGTTGCTTTGTTCCACAAAGATGAAACATTAATAATAGCTTGCATGTATTGAGCAGTGAATCTGTACTAGGCTCTTTGTTAACCACTGTATATTTGGATTATCTCATTGATCTAAGGTAGGTATGGTTATTATCCCCTCTTTAAAGATTAGGAAACTGAGGCTCAGTGAGGTTAAGTAACTTGCTCAAGGTTATACAGCTTGTAAGTGGCATTTCTGTTCATAGCTTGCCATTTTATGAAGTTTTGTGTTTTTAAATATGCTTTAGAATTTCAAGTTTTTACTCTGGTATTATTTCTCAAAGCCCTACATCTACATACACATCAAAGCAATTCTGTGGTTCTTAGGGAATTATTTAATAAATGAAATAGTCATAGACTGTAATTACATTATGAGTGGCATCTTGTAGCCATGCCCAGCAGTAGCCCAGTTGATCTTTATCCCTTTAGTAGTCAAGTAGCTAAGAAGTCGATAAGCAAGTGGAGTGGTGGCCACTCAAGCAGGTCTCCACCAGAATAATTCCAAATAACTTCACACAGTGAATTGCAACCCACTCAATCCACTTCACCACATAGCATTGCTCAAAAGATATTCTTTTACTCTTTTATCTACCTTGTTGGCAAGCATCCCCAAGAGTTCTTTTGCTTGTGGTCTATAGATCAAGGATATTTTCTCAAATACTAGGAACTTTGCTGCTAGTTAGAATTAAGCAAATAAAAAAAATACACCTCCAGAATGTAAGCAAACTAGTTTAAAACACTCCAGCCATTGTATTACTTATGCTTTTAAAAGTTTCCCCACAAAACCTCATTAATCATATAAACATTTTGACAAACCGAAAGGGGACAGGACAGACTTATTATTTTCCATCTTGTATGAAGGGCTAGACTTTTCATCTGTGCTCTTAACCTAACATTTGTTTAACTCTTCTGTGCTATGATTTTGATTTAAAAACAAGGAAATTGAGACTCAGTGAGATGAACTGCTTTATATCACTGCGGTAAGTTGTGTTGATAGCATGTGAAAGGAAAAGCCAGCATTTTCTGTGATTTCTTGTTTTTTAAGACAGAGTTTCACTCTTGTTCCCCAGGCTTGGAGTGCAATGGCATGATCTTGGCTCACTGCAACCTCCGCCTCCTAGGTTCAAGCAATTCTCCGACATCAGCCTCCCAAGTAGCTAGGATTATAGGCATGTACCACCACGCTCGGCTAATTTTTGTATTTTTAGTAGAGACAGGGTTTCACTATGTTGGCCAGGCTGGTCTCGAACTCCTGACCTCAAGTAATTCACTCTCCTGGGCCTCCCAAAATGCTAGGATTACAGACATGAGCCACTGTGCACAGTCTGTTTCTTGATTTTCATATTTTTTTCTGGTCACCTAGCCTTACTGTAATTTACACTTATCTACCATTAGAACATTACAAACTTAAGTGATGAACAGAATGGATAAAATTTAGTGTATGTATATAATGCATATAATGTAACATACACATAGACAAATGGAAAATGCTTGCAAGGTAGTTTCCCTGTTGTCTCGTGCCTCTGCAGTAATAAAATACACTGAGTGCTTATTGTGGGTCAGTTACTGTGTTAAATGTTTTTCACGAATCATCCCATCCAATTCTCACAATCATCCTGTCATGTAGGTGCTATTTTCTTATACATTTTTGTAGACAAGGTGGCTGAGACTTAGAAAAGCTAAAACCACTTGCCTGTGGTCATAGAGCTAGCAATTAGCAAAGCCCTGGCTTCTAACCAGTGTGCATTTTGCCTTGCACAATGAACTACATTAAAAGATTTAGTTTTTCTACCTCCCAATTTAAGCCACTTATATATAGTCTAAACTTAGATTTGATTCTGTTTAGAAACACTTAATGTTCCTGATGTTATCAGGAAATTTGCTGTTTATTTTTTCAAGACTTGGGTGGTACGTCACATTCTCCATGAACTTACCATGATGCTCTTCTTCAAAATGTCTCTGTAGCATCTGGTTGTAGCCTGGCTCTTAGGACTCGCCTGTCTGTACTCTGGACTTCTTTAGGCACAACTTGTCTGGTTCAGTTATGCCTTTATTTGTATTGCTGGTACCTTCCTTGGTGCCAGGTACATAGTAGATGGTGGATAGATATTTGTTAAATTGAACTGGATGCCTAATAAATGTTTTGGTCTAATTATGATCTTTGCTCTCTAGTGTATACTTCAGGTACTTCAGAAAGGTCATTGAAGCATTAAGTGACTATGGAGACCCTCAGTTTTTTAGACTGAGATGACTTGCCATTCCTACAAGAGATCAATTGAGTGAATAATTGGGGATGACTTTTTCCTAAATATTGCTTAGAACATATACTGTTTTTTTTTTCTCTTCAAAAAGTGCCAGTTATATTGCCATACTGGATAAAATAAAACTGTGTACTATATATATATATATATATGTGTATATATATATGTGTGTGTATATATATATACATCTATAGCTATACCTATATAAATTTTGAAAATGTGGCACACCATACTTTGTGAGCAGCCCTGTGTATCCAAGGCTCAGAAAATCAGATTTTCAAAGCTAAATTTTACCAATGTATATCCCATAGAAAGTTGCATGAGCAAGCAGAAAGAATTTGGATGTTGGAGTTAGGCAAATGAATCAAATCCTGGTTCACCCACTTTCTGTGATTTTGGGCAAGATACTTCATTTTTTTCAACATAGTTTTTTTTCATTTTTAAAATGGAAAAGTTATGCACTGGCAGATTTAGGGGATGAAATAATATGTTGGGAGACAGTGTGTTAAGTTACTTCTAAAAGGTTTTATTATAATTATAGGTTGTCTGATAATTTTTGACATATTTTCATTTTGACTGAATAAACATTCTAATTTCATTCTTAAATATTGTAAGCATATTTACAGTAACTTCTCGGATCACCTTATAATCAAGCACTTCCGGTCCAGTGTTCCAGGTGAAGGCCACGTAATGTCTAGGAGCCTGAATAAAGAAGAGGAATGGAGCCATCCATGGATGGCAAAACCATGCCATTGCAATAAGTACTATATTTACATATTTAGTACAAATCTCATTTAAGAAAGGGCAGATTTGGTCAAGTGCAGTGGCTCACACCTGTATGATTTCAGTGCTTTGGGAGGCTGAGGTGAGCAGATCGCTTGAGCCCAGGAGTCTGAGACCAGCCATGGCAACATAGCAAAACCCTGTCTCTTAAAAAAAAAAAAAGGCTTCCTACTCATGAGGAGTGGGGAAGAAAGGGTAGATTTGGAGAAGATTATAGTAGTGAGTATGGCAGTACATTTGCAAGGAAGAACTTTTTAGATTTCCAGCAGTGATTGCTTTAGATAAATATTTCATTGCAGGTTTCAGTGTTGTTACAATTGTACTTAGCAAAAATAGTTTTTAAAATTTGTCAACAGAACCTCTTTAAAATGGCTTCCTAACTTGTTTTAGCTAATTTTGAGGTATGGTGATCTGAACCACCTTCCAAACCACTGGTCTGCTCTTGAGTCTTCAGGCTATCAGGCTTCTAGAGTAGCACTGTGAGTTTTTAGTCTTTTAAAAACAGGAAGAATTCTAGTTTCTCAGTTCTTGTTGTGATCAGGATTGTATTTTCTTATCATCAGTTTGTGCTCTGAAATGGCAGGGCCAGGCAGAGTTGATGCCACCTGATAAAGCATCTGGAACCATGGAAAATTGAGGGTGGATATGATGAGCCTCTCTAATACCAGAGATAGTGGACAGTAGCCCTCCGTTTTGAATTTGGCTTTTTTGACGACTCAGCAAATCCGCACAGAGAATTAACTAAGGCTGTTTGAGAAACAGCCTGTGGGATAATGAACACTTTATGTTTTTTAAAATGACATGGGAAGCCTCATCAGAAGAGGCCATTCCAGGATTCCAAGATGGCAGCTGGGTTTTCATTGTTCCTGTTGGAGTTGCACTGTGAAGCAGGATTGTAGCTGATTTTTCCCTTCAACAGGAATTCATTAGGGGTATCTATTAGCTAATGAACTATTGATATAAGAAAAAAGGGCAGTTATTTTAGAGAGGAAAAATGTGACTTCACCTCCTGATTATTTATGTGCTGGGTGCATTTGAAACCTTCTTCCCCTCGTTCAAAATCTGGAAAACTGATTTTAAAGACCTTGGGTTTCATTTAGAAAGAAGGAAAACCAGATTGTTTAAGTTACTTTATGTTTTTTGCTCAATCTACCTAAAGAGAAGGTGCTCAGATTTAAATTCTAGGCACCTTATTTGCTAATTATTTTATTGCACTTTTATGGCAGTTTTTTATTTTTGAGGAGTGAACCCTTTTTTTATAATTTTTTCCCTCAAGGGATAATATTTATGTTTTTTTGCTTCCAAAAACTGTAAAGTCCGAAAGTGTAAATTTACATTTGTAGTGTTTACTTTATCCTTTAAATGTTTTTGTGTTTTTGTTATAAATATGGAAAAATGATACTAAATTAACCAAATGAAAGTAATACATACTGAATATTCAGTAAATTATTAAGATGTTAATGTGATTCCAAATGCAGATAGTTCATGGGCAGCAGCATGTGTACTGGGACTTCTCTTACAGGTTGGCAAGGTTTGGGCAATTTTGAGGAGGGAATTAATTATTAAGTAGTAAGCTTTTCTGTTGACCTCTATTATTTAAAACCTAAGTATTCAGAATCATTGTAAATTAGTGAAAAGTGCCTTCCATTGAACTAGTAGTTGTAATACTGGGTTAAATACCGAAGTTGTGTGACTTTGGGCATGAGTTTCTGCCTCTATGGGTCTTATTTTTCCCAGTTATCAGAGCTGTAGCAATGGACTAGATCATGTTTCTTTGTGTGTTTTCTTGGCAAATGTGGGAATCTACTAGGAGCTATATGATGTCACAATATAAACACACAAAAGGCACAGCAGGCATATCTTCCTACCTTTCATATCTATTCACTTGAGGCTTTTGGTAAGATATTAATTTTATACTTAAGCAAACACATATTAAAGACTAAAAGGAACTCATATGTCTTCATATGAGTGTTAAAGATATGAACACCAAAACTGAAAGAAATATTGTGCTTACAGCAGGTCACAAATAGAGATCCCTTGTTTTGTAATTAGTCTTTTCTGCTATGGAGGGCACTTTGTACACATTTGAGGATCACTGCATTAGATGACAGGAAACATGTTCCTTCCTATTCCCAAGTTGTGTAGCCATGACATTTGAGAATATTTACATTTCGAATTTCCCTTTTCCCTCCCCTAAATTAGTGGCATGTTCTAGAGAAGGGTTCCTGTGATTTGTTTACATAAAACCTATCTCAGTGTTGTTTGATAAGAACTCTGTTAAGAGATCTTGTCCTAAAAGGATGACACTTAGTGTTGAAACTGGAGAATGGTGGGATGTGAGGAGTTAAGAGTAATTCCCTAAGCACACTAGACACGCCTGATGCCTCTTTCAACCCAGTCTGCTTCCACGTGGTGATTATTTCTGATTCCCATTATCACTGTGTCCCCCTCACCCCTGCCGTTTAGCCTGGATTCTGGCAGAATGGAAATCCATGTTTCTGAAGTTAGTATGATTTTTTTTTCTTTCCTTCTATCCTCAGCAACAATACGTACTCTTGATGGCAGCTGCTGTATTAAGCCCAAGAGCTTAAAAGATTAAAGAAACCACTAACAGCAGTCAGGAGGAAGTTTAAGGGCCTGTTTTTCTGAAGGTTTGTGTTTTCATTCTGTTGGCTGAGTAGAAAATTACAAACAGGTTGTGCTTAGCAGCTGGAATGCTCTCCAACATCTGGGGAGACCCAGTCTTCTATTTATTTCCCATTCATTGGAAGGGTGGCCAGCCAGTAGTGGAAACTGCAGGCAGAGGTATTAGAACTCTTTGGGTATATAAGCCATTAGAGATACCTTGGCCTCTATTTTTTTATAAGCTTGACTGAACACTTTAGGTCAGTTACTGAGGGAGAGGTCTGAAGGTAGTATTAGTACCCCCCAACTCCTTTCCCCCTGAAACAAGAATTGTTTGGGCCCTTATTGAGTTCCTACTTTAGAGTCAATAGTCAAGGGCTGGCCTTCCCCTAGGTCTGTCTGCATATACCTCACAGCTGAGCAGATAACATATTTATGCGGCCCTTCCCTTATGATTTCCTTTCTATTAGAGAGAGGTGGAGCCTCTGACAGACTGCAGAGTGTTTGTTCCATTCCCTACCCCTACCCCACAACTTTACTGAGGTGTAGTTGAAAGTGTTTACATATATTTAAGCGTATATAGCTTGATGATGGGATATAAGTAGACCTTGTGAATATTCACAATCAAACCAATCAGTGTATCTATCACTCCACATAGTTACCAATTTTCTTTTTTAGTGAGAGTGCTTAATATCTACCTTCTTAGCAAATTTTATTTATGCCAGATAGTGACTACAGTTAGCAATATTGTATACTCAAACCCATTTATTTTAATTTTTATTTTTTTTTAGAGACAGGATTTCACTCTGTTGCTCAGGCTAGAGTACAGTGGTGCTATTATAGCTCACTGTAACCTCAAACTCCTGGGCTCAAGCAATCCTGCCATTTCAGCCTCCCAAGTAGTTAGGACTACAGGTGTATACCATCATGCCTGGCCTAATTTTAATTTTTAGAGATGAGATCTAGCTTTGTCGCCCAGACTGGAATGCAGTGGCATGATCATAGCTCACTGTAGCCTCGAACTCCTGGGCTCAAGTGATTCTCCTGCCTTGACCTTCAAGTGATTCTCCTGCTTTGGCCTCCGCAGTTGCTAGGGAAATAGTGCCTTATTCTCAAAACCATCTTTTAAAAAGTATTGTGCTGGCCAAATAAAATAGAACTGCCAGTTTGTTATTTTTGGACAGCTTCATTATTTCGTACATGGGAAAAGAGAAGTTCAAAGTTTTGCCTTACACAAGGTCATAAAGCTGGTCAGTGGCCCAACCAGGTTTAGAACCTTTATATTTGGGGCTATTTCAGAAATTCAGGTGATCCCAGTTCAATCATTAGAGGCGTTTGTGGTCTTCAGTCTGCACTGAGCAAGGGTTTTATGGTTGGTGTCTAATATTTTAGTATTATTAAAGCTAATCTAGCCTTTTGAGAAACCAAATGGATTTTAGGGATTATCTGTAAGAACCCATCATGATGGCTGGAACAGCTCTTAATCAGAATTTCCGCATAGATCAACTTGCGTTTGTTCTGTAATGCCATATGAATTTTCCTGAATTTCCAAGTAAATATATTTTGCATATTGATTATAAATTGCTTAGGTTGTCTTCATGAATAATGAAAGCTGTGCTGTAGGAAGCTGGAGATTAAGAGGGGCTGTTTTTTAAAACAGTATTTCATTTCTTTGGTTATTTTTGCTTGTATTTTCTGTAGCCTCAAGGTGTGTTCAGAGGTGGTAGGGAGGGGAGGGTGTTATTACAGGTTTCTCAACATCTGTATTCCTTTACAGAACATTATCTCTTTTGCTATCAAAGAGGACTTGCCAGTTAGGTTGGCATGCATAAAGCTCTGGGCAGTGCTTTCTCCTATGGTCATCTTTGCTATATGTCTTGTTGCATGTTAAAGCTTCCATAATGAGGTTCTCTCCTTTTTCTAATTTAATAAGAACTCATCTGTTGTGCTGCATCTCTATTCATCTCATTATGGAAGCCACCAGGTTCAAGAGGCCCAGAAGAAGAGACCCAGAGCCAGCAAATGAGACATGGGGTTTTATTAGGGGCTTACATAAAGGGGAGAGGGTACAGTGGTGGCGGACTGGACAACATACCCACACCACTCAGTGGCATAGGGCTGGGCAGGAAAACTGCAGCCACTTTGCAAACAGCATGCAGTTTATATAGCATTTTCACTTAACACTCTCCCCTTAACATCTTTCACCTGACAACTTGCATCTAACCCAGAATTTAGGGCCTCAGTTTCCTGTATGGCCCATGTTCTATGGCATGGTCAAGGGGGCTCAGATGTTCCTTGAATCTCTGGATTGGCCACTCTGGGACTGTCTGGCTTGACACGCATTCAGGTGCATCTTCCACGCAGGGTCATTTCGAGGATATGCTCCAGTTATTGCTCTCAGCTGTGTTTACCCTACAATTATCATTTGACATTAATACCTACTGTGAGATGGACACTGTCTAGTGACAGTCATGATTTCCAGTAGCTCCCACAACTTCGTAAGTATCATAGCCGCACATTTTAGGTAAAGAAAGCAGTGGTCTGGGGATTGTATGTTCCCTAATTGACACACCTAGACAGTGTAGAACTGGCATTCAGATGCAGTCTCACTTAGGCCTGGTATTCTTTCCAGCACGGCCCAGCTGCTGCTTTGCCTTCTCTCCTTCTCTTTGCCTGGCATTTTGACCACACTAATTGTGCTGGCATCTCATCCCAGGGAGTTTCCAAATCTTTCACCTAGAGTATGGCTTTCAAAACTTTTTTTGTGCCAGCTCACGCAGTTACAAATATGGTTTATGTCATCAAGAATACATACATATGCATATGCTCAAATGCACATACATGCCTGTGCTTACATGTACTCATATAAAACTGAAAGTTTCATTATACATGCAGTACACTCTAATATTTTCTTTTCTGTTTTACACTATTAATACACACCCATAATTGTGATTACTCACTAAATTGGTTTTACAGTCACAGTCACCTACAGTTGAAACAGTGATGTAGAGTGGAAATCTTTAAGGTGAGGTATGTGGTCTCTCCCCTTAACTCCTTACAAGATTTTTAGGATAATCCATTGGAGCACTAAAAAAGTGATGGAAATTATGTCTAGATTTATTTTCATCTTAAGGAAGAGATTAAATGTTGTTGTTAGATAATATCCAAGTTGACAGTGCAGTGTCACTTGGACTATGAGACAGTCCTATGCTCTGTAGGGTGTGGCAGGTCTGGAAGGAAGAGTGGGAATTTACAAAGTGGCACAGTCCATCAGCCTTTTGTTGTGTGATATGCTCCAATTTGTGGCTTGTAAAGCATGTTAATGGGTTATATTATTTACTTCCGGCAAAGAGAGCAAGTGGTTTTATTTTTATTTTGAGACAGGGTCTCATTCCATCACCCAGGCTGGAGTGCAGTGGTGCGATCACAGCTCACTGCAGCTTCAGCCTCCTGGGCTCAAGTGATCCTCCTACTTCAGCCTCCCAAATAGCTGGGACTATAGGTGTGAACCACCAAGCCTGGCTGATTTATTTTATTTTATTTTATTTTTTGAGAGATGGGGTTTCATCATGTTGCCCAGGCTGGCCTCAAACTCCTGTTCAAGCTGTTCGCCTGCCTCGTCTCTCCAAAGTTCTGGGATTACGTGTGGGAGCCACCACAATTGGCAGAGAGCAAGTGATTTTTTAAAATTCCGTCAAACTGTGGAATGAGAGAACATAAACACAGGGCAACAGCAGGAAAATGACAGAGTTAACATTTTTTTAAATGAGCTCCTTATCAGCCTCATCAGTGGGTAAAAACACCTCCACTTGCTAAGTATCCATTCACATTTTTGGATCTTGGACTTCCTTATCACCTAGGGTTCACCCAGGATTTCTCTTTCTTGGATCATGATCTTCTATATCATCCTGTCACTGCAACTCAGTAGTCAGTGTCTTGGAAAAGCTTTATATCTCTTATCTCCTTTCTCTGCCAACAGAAATACCTTTCTGAACTATTCCTCTATCTTAAACCTCTTTTAAAATCTGCATACTTTATACCAAATTGTATTGATTATGCTTCTAGTTCCCTAGTACATAGTAACCTTTGGAAAAATTGTTTTATCTTATTAATTGTTTCTATAGAATCCTGTACTGTGTCTGATATATAGAAGACACTCCATAAATAATGGTTTAACTGAGCTAGAGAGTATATGCCCAGGGTCTGAATCTGAGTCTGTCTTGCTTCACAGTGTGGCTGCTGTAGTCAGACCTCCCACAGCCCATGTTCTATTTCTTTCTAATCTGTCTGGGTGAAGAAGGAATTGTTTAGTAGGTGATATGATTTGTGGGATGCTTTGTCTATTTCTCCATATCCTGCATGCTATTAGTGATTTTTCATTTTGTCAGACTGCGTTTTCTCTTTTCAACTAGAGTTCAAACAAAATAATTTTAGATAACATCCTAAGAACATTTGGAAACATGACATTTCAGGTCTATTTTCCCCCTTTGCTTTAAAAAAGTATATACAGCTGTAATTACTAATTGCTGCACTCTAAGTAGAGACAGATGATACATATGTTTGTGACAGTTTTCCAGAGGGAGAGCTAAGTAACCAGGCTCATTTTTCCATAATGTGAATGTTATTCACAAACTATTACCATAATTGATGCACCAAACCACTGTAGAGTAAATAATGTGTTGTGTGTGGGAAGCAAGTTAGTAGTCAATGAACATTAAAGAACAAAACCTCATTTTAAAAGAGAAACTGTAATTCTAATCATTCTGAATTCATACTGCACAGCCAGCAAGTTAAAATAACTTGGCTACCATTTATCTGTGTAATTCTGTGTATAAAGGGAGTAGGTATATGATTTGTTATATAGAAATAAGTATTTACACGCACATTTTTATGAAAAGACACAGTATCAAACTTTAGAATCAGGCATTTTCTAAAAGCAGTTTTTGCAGAGATGAACATGCAGAGTTAATCAGTGAAATATATATTGTTGGGAAAGATTGCCATTTCCGTTATCTTTTGCTTTTTAGGTGTTTTATGTCTACCTGGAATGTCTTGTCCCTTTCCGTGGACCTAATCAGCTTCTGTATTTTCTCCAAAGCTTCCTTTTCATTAGAAGTTCTTGTCCACCTTTAATCCCTCTTATTGCTTTCTAGATGCTTGTCAACTTCTGTGTGTGGTGTATTGACTTGCACTTTTGGGATTTGTTGTTTTATAATAGGAGGTCGTAAGTCATTTCTTGTGTGTGTCATTAGTCTTCTCAACCAGATTGCCTAGGATTTCAGTCTCAGATTATTGTGTGTGTGTGTGTGTGTGTGTGTGTGTGTGTGTGTGTGTGTGTGTTGGGGGTGTGTGTATGTGTGTTGTGTGTATCATTCCTTCTGGTATACTTTGTAGAGAATGGTTTACTGTCCATGTGTTCGCTAACTCCTTCAGTATGTATTGTTGGTTACCTGTTTTTGTGCATCAGATACTGCATTATTTTTGTAAAATTGTTATGTTTTGTGTTGGGCTGCCAGTGTCCCTACAGAGTCTTGAGTGTAACTGGTAAGGATCAGATCTGTTGATATAGAGTTTTTGATGGAACACTTAATCAACAATCTGTAGTATGGCTTATGTAAAATGTATAACTCCCTCTATCTCTGACAAGTTCTGAAGTTTAAGGGGAAAGTGCTGCCTTGTCTCTTGAATATGAGTGTTTTGGTTGTATACATTTTACAGATAGACAAGATGATTATGACAGAGCTTACTTTTATAGTTTAAAATAGATCATAGTATACCTATTCTTAGGAACCTTTTAGGAAAATGTCTTCAACATTGATCCTGTTGTTAGTTGTAATTTCAGTATATTTTTATAATTTCCTTTGAATATGTAACTGTTTCTCTCACACTGTGGGCATCTGTTTTCTTCTTTTTTTTATAGCAATGAAAGTATGGGCAGATTCCAATGTGGGTTCTTAGCTAAAAATTCTCTGCCCTGATGTCAGGCCAATTTATTTAATTAGTTCATACAACTGGACATATTTCTATAATAGAAAAATGATGAAATGTTTTTTAACATATTGCTTACAGAGATAGAGCCCACATTAAAAGGCTGTGTAACTCTTCCTCTCAAAAGATTATTGGTTTTGACATGTTTTCCTCCCTTTAACTTAATCTTAAGCAGGTGAACCTTTCTGAGTGCTTTTTGGAAAGTTCTGAGGAAAAAAAAATAACAAAACTCATACAACCTCAAGGAATTCTAAGTATCAAGGAGCACCTCTGTGAAGGTGATTGATTCAAGTATTGAGCACTATTTGCTATCCTTCAACAAATCGCAGGACATAATTCATCTATCCAACTCTGTGATAGCTTGTTTCTGCTTTCCCTGATGATAAGTGTGACAAGGGAGGAACATTATCCAGGAGTGGGCACCATAGCAGGGGGAAGGAACCCTGGAGTTGACCCTTATAGGGGCAGTTCTCATCCTCAACTCTTCCTACAAGATAGCTTGGTGTCCCTTGAGATCATTCTCTCACCTTCAGAATCCTGGATGGGCCTCTAGCCTTTCTGGAGTCCCTTAAGGACTCTAGAAACTACTAAGCTTGGAGCTGATGCCATTTAATTCTGTTCTTGGCAGTGGGCCCTGGTTTCTTTCCTGCTAGGCCCTGTGCCTCTTAGGAGCAGAGAAGAGGTCAGATGCAGATAACACAGGCATGATTCCTACCTCCTGAAATGCTCAGATGATACGTACTTCTCCGTCTCCCAAAAGATTTAAGGAAGTACACATTTATCGTGGGAGGTAATGAGTAGGAAAGAGCATGGGGCTTTCTTTTTCTGCTGAATAGCAGATTGTAGGATAGAAACAGTTCTGTTTACAATTCAGCTGTATCTTTGTAGTTTGTATTGCAGTTGAAGTTATTTTAAGCTTTACTGTTAAGCTAAATTTCTGAGTTGCGTCATTTGCAAATTCTTTCTTTGAGGGTCAAGAGAGACTTTTGTAAAATGTTCAGGTCTGAGAGAATTTTGAGTTAAGTAAAGGTGTGTGCATGCATGAGTGTATGGGTGTATGTGCGTATGTGTGCACAGCTCTTGCATAAATGCCTGTGCTTGCTTGCGTAGGGACTAGTAGGGCTGAAAAAGAGAAAGTCATTCTTAGCAGAAGAAAAGCACATGCAAAGGGTGGAAGACATGTGGTTTTTGACAGATGAATGAATCCTTCTGGAGGTTTTGTAAGAGCTGTGACCAGCTCTGTTTGCTGAGAAAAGGGAAAGTCCTTGAGCACCCATCATACCTCTTCAGACTCTCTTAAAAAGCATTCAGATGTTCTGCCAGAGGAAATGATGTGTTCCAAGTACAGCTGCAGTGGAGAATTCTTTTTGTGCAGCTGAAGCAATTCCTCCACATAGATCATCCCATTTTAACAGTAAACTGTCTGTTTAAAACAAAACAAAAAAGGCGAGTGGGAAGTGGAAGGAGGAGTTTATGCCAGGAAATGAAAATAAGTTGCTGCAGAAGCCTGTCTTGGTGGTGGTTTCATAGTTAAGAATAAGTTATTAATGATAGTAATAAGGGCTTACTTGATAGTTTTTCTCTGTGTGTGTGTTTTTATGGAGTTTTAATTTTCCAGAAAACATTAAGGATAAATAGAGAACACACTCCTGTTGGAGGAGATAACTGTCCTGCAGCTCACAAACCATAGCATCTTTTGCCACTTACACCTTCCAAGGAACCAGGTAGACTTCTGGTGTCCTCTCTGGTCCTCTTCTTCCCTTCCTTATAGCATGTCAGGCTTTGGACTTAATCAGAGGATAATTAAGGCTCTGTCATAGCAGGTGGAGTTTCTAATGAAGTCTAAGAAGTGATATTTCTCTAAGTGTCTTTAGCTGACTGTAGCTACTAAGCAGAGGTTAGGAGGTTGTGATGTCATTTAAGGTAACATTGTGGTTACCTTTTATCAAGCTCAGTTGTGAGCCTGGAGCTATGTTAACTGCTTTGCAGCTACGAGCCTATTTAATTCTCACAGGAATCCTCATTTTAAGATAGGTTTGATTACCCTCAGTTTACAGATGGGGAACTTCAGTTTGAGAGAGAAGTGATTATTTGCAATTATACCCAGCATTTGGCATGTCTGGGATTGGAACCAAGGCCCTTCAGTCGCCAAAGCTCTTACGTGTAACCCCTGCCTGATGCATCGTACTCTCCTGTAAAGCAGCCTTTTCTCCCTGTTGCCACCAGTTCATTTCTTTTTCCTCTCTTAATATGCTTTAAACAAAACCAAACCAATAATCTGCTCCTAAATTGAGGTTGATCTCCCTCCTTCCTATCCATTAAGTAATGTCTTATGCTCATGCAAATATTAGATATTTGGGAGATAAAATAAATAGAACGTGTCCCTCTTCTCTTTAGCTCTAAGAAAATTTTGATGTTGCCAGTAGTTCCTATTGTTCGACAATCCTACTATACTACCTGAAATGAATAATACAGTTACAGTCTTCTCAGGAAGACTCTTCTATGTAGTGGTATGCTGGAGCCAGGAATGCTTGCAGACCTAGCTCAGCCGTGGACCAGCTCTGAGACCTTGGTGAAGTCACTTTACCCTCCAGGTTTTACTTCTTTCATCACTGTGGTGTTTGATCCAGGTCACTTAGCAACCTGGGAGGCACAGCCTTTTTCAGGACAGGAAATAGGGCACAAGTGCTACTCATTTGCATGCACACTATCCTTAGGCATTTGTTGAAGGGATGGCTAATATAATATAAACTCATTTAAAAGCATTACTATATGCTTACATTTTGTGTTTCTTTGATAAATGAATGACTACTAAAATTTAGTGTGTTGTCAATGGGGAATTCATTATTTCTTTTTGCATTAAAGGGGTCCTCATGCTAAAGATTAAGCAATACTACTTTTTGTGAACTTTTAAAGTCCCTTCCCGGGTAGCGTATTCACAAAGCCTATGAAAGAGTTTTAACTCTTTGATTACCCAGATTCTAGCTTTTTGGAATCTTTCATTACCTTACTTTTTCCCCTTCTCTGTGAGCTTTTGGACTTAGGACAAAGGAGGAACAATCAAAAGGAAATGGATTGACATTTTAAAAATCTCTACTCTTTCACAGTCTTTCCTGAAGACATCATGTTTTTTTGCCATCAAGTCTCTAAGTACAGTTGGTCAGTTGTCACTCTGTCACCTTACCCCCCAGCCCCATAATTCCTGTGAAACCCTGGACACCTGTTTTTGCAGACCATGAGCTCCTCTGGCCTCAATTCTTTCCTTGTCCAGCTTGTAGTACGTGGGTAATCCCCTCACCCCTCACCACCTTCCTTGTTAGTACCCCCAGTTTCCCGAAGCTCTTGTGCTGCCCATTTCCTCCTAGCAGCATGCCACTTGTCTGCCCTCATGAGCCTGTGTTCCCCTTAGAAGAATCACAACTCTGTCTGGACTGTTATTGTAGATCAGTGGACTTCAACATCTGATAGCTTTTTCAGTGTCGCCCATCAGTGCATTTACCGAGTTGCTATTTCTGTCCTTTAGGTGATAGTTCCAAATGCTCCCCACTGTCTCCATGTCTACAATGATAGTAAACATTAGTAGAAAACTTGGTTGTGTTGGAGAAAATGTGCTAAGGACTTTACATGGGTCGTCTCAGCTCCATTCATGCTAAGGGGTCTAACTTTTCCTTCCAGCCATCCAGGAAATACCAGTGAGGCATCAACTGTGTCTATGCACAGTGCTAAGGCACAGACTGTAACTGTGGTTGAGGCAGAATGGGGACTTGCTCTCAAGAGATCTCCAATTCAGAGGGATAGGAACAGAAGTAAATAGGCAGTAATGACATTGTCTGGTAAGTGCTAATGAGGGGAGAAGTTCAATATGCTATAGATGCTCCCCAACCCAGACTTAGGGATGAGGATAAGGAAAACTTGCAGGAAGTTACAGCTAAGTGTCAATCTAAAGGACAAGAGACTGTGAGGGAGGAACATAAGGGCATTCTGGACAAAAAGAATACCTGGTTGCTGGAATGTTTCAGGGAATTTAGAGGTGCCAGTAGGAATAGAGCCATTATTATCAGATAAATTAGAGGTCTTTTTTTTTGGTGTGTATTTCGTAGACTCTCTTTTCTACCTCCTCTGTGATCTGTGTTCTCACTTGGTTACCAACTGGAATTAGAATCCACTGAGATCCTTCTCTGTACATAGATCTTGTAAGACCCACTTGCTATCAATCTCAATATGAAGTTTGACTATGCACTTGTGTAGCCGCTCTTGCTGAAGCAATATTAGACTGTTAAGGTGAGTGCAGAGGACAGTGCTTCTTCAAAATTATTACAGGGAAGCTTATAATAACTGACTGTCTTGATGTAGGGATAAGGTTTTTTCAGGAGGGTCTTTTCAGTAGTAATCACTTCTAAAATTTTGAATGCTTAAATGAAGCTGCTGCTTAGCTCAGTGATAAGTAATAGCAGCTTCTTTTCCATGAAGACATTTAGTAAATGACATTTTAGGTCTCAGCAAATGTTATGCCTTCAGACACCTTGACTGAGGAAAGCCTGATGTGCCTCCAGTGAAGGATTTGTAGGTCCACATCTTTGATGCTTCTGCAACACAGAGTTAGGGAAATAAAACAGTGGGTCATACATGCTCACGATTCATTGCTAGCAGGAAAAGGACATGAGCCCTCACATACATTTTTACCCTTCTGATCATGATAAAGGCCACCTACTAGATATAATACTATACTCAGCAGTAGAAATAAGAGGGGGCACAAAGCAGCTGAGTTGTAAAATTTTTCAGACCACTTTGGAAGATGGAAGCTGACAACATCATACATCCAAATTCCTCTGCATTGTTGTCTCTCTCTTTATAGGTGGGGAATTGTTTACAGCATTCTGTGGAATCTACATTTGAATCCAGATGGGTCTTAATTATTTTGTATTTGGGAAATACTTTTTACTTGACAGTAGAGATGTGCCATCATATTATTTAATATTTTGGGAATCACTGTTTCCCATGTGCCTGAATGTCTCGAGCACATTTACCTTAGCATGGCAGTGCCTGGGTGTTTCACATACGTGTATGCTCAAACTATGCTCCTTGATTTCATCCCCTGCTCTCTGTTTCTTTCATCTCATAAACTGAGTGCTGATGCCATTTCACACTTTTTCTTGGAAGTTTAATGAGTTAGTAGTACTATAACAAAAATAAAAATATTTTCTTTACGTTTCTGAAAAGAAATATGTCTATAAAGCGTCAATCATTATTCCAAGCTGTTAGTTCCTGCTGCTGAATACTAGGAGCTGTTCTGTCAACAAGAACAAGTAAGGGGAAATAGTAAGAGAAAGCTGTTCCAGTTTCTCTATCTCTGCTGCAAGAGGTTAGAAGATGTTGTTTCAGCTGAATAACTTAAGATGGATTCTTATTCACTATTTGCTAAATAGACTGGACTGTTTTTAGTGTGATAATCTTCTGTAGGCATGGAGAAAGGTCATCTCCTGATCTTGTTTTGGAGATCATGGGGTTAAATCTGTGGCAATGTCCTTTTCCTAGACTCAGGCTCTTGTCAAAATAATGTTTGGCCAGGTGTTAATCTGTGTCCTGAGGGAAGTGCTGGAATTCATTATTCATCCCATGGGAGTAGGGGTGGGTGGAGAAGGTTGTCCTTCTGGGAGGTACCAGGGCCATAGCCTGCCTCCTGCCTTTACTGACATGTGCCATTTGTGATGAGGGCAGTTGAAGTCCATTTGAGAAATTCTCTTGTCAGCCAGCCAACAGAGAAACACAGAGGGAGGGAGAGGGAGGGAGAGGCAGGCAGCTTGGCAAGGCAGTCCTGGAGTGCAGTTTCCGGAGCAAGATCACACACAGTGTTTTAGGAGCTCAGGGAAGGTGCTCAGAAACATAAAGGGGAAGGAGGCCAGGTTTGAAAGAGTGGATTTTCCTATTTTTTCCACCTTTTTTCTCTGCTGTCTTTGAATACTTGTCATCCTTCGGAAAACTCAGCATCAGAAAGAAGCTTTTGCTGACACACTTTTTCTCCAGCACTATATTGTGGGTTTTTTGTTTTTGCTCTTTTCGTTTTTCTTTTTCTCTGAGGGTGGGAGGTGAGACAATGATCAAGTCAAGCTGGTTCTATGTTAAGTTCAAGTATGCAGAGAAGGTAAGTCAATATGGTTTCTCTTCCCAAGGGAAACCTGCCACCTCCCCTCCAGTCTTCTCATGTTAATGGGCTCCTCGGGGCACTTGGGGAGGCGAATGAAGCTGAGAAGTTTTATTTGAGAATGTGTTTCCTTTGGCTTAAAGATTCTTGGATGAAGCACAGGCTCTTTGCTTGCAGTCTGACATTGCTGCTGACCAAGAGGAAGCAATCTTCAGACTGTGTTCCGGAGGCACGATTTAGAGTTTAAAGAGGGAAAAAAATGAAACTACAATAACAGGAAAGGCAGGATATTCTACTTTAGAATGAATAGAGAATTTTCAAGGTTTTATTTATTATGAGACTACATATATTTTTGGTTCTGAAACAAATTGACAATCACTTCCTGTTACCTGCAATTTGCTTATTCAGAATTATTTTTTCCTCTTTCAGTTAACTGACTTTACTTACTCATTTGTAATCTTATTTGGTTATAGAAAGAATCCCCATCGTGTTGTCTGACCATATATGAGATTTTCTCTTTACTCTCTGTTAGAGGATTATAGTTTATGAATGAATTTTGGTTGTACCCAAAATTTTGATGTTAAACAGTTCGACTATATTTTAACATACCATTTCTGGGCTTCAGGGGAAAAGTGTACTTCCTAATACATCTTCACTTACCTGGGGTTGTTTGACATCTTTTTGTTTCCGAATTTAGATGTGTCACTTACTCTGTTGGGAATTTACAGGATTAGAAATGAGGTTTCCATGAGGGGATACAGCTCTGAGGTAGAGGATTGGACCGCAGATCAAAAAATGAGGTTTCCAGGAGGATCCTAACATGTGCCTCCCTTTTGAAATCTTCCTTCCCTGATTTCATTGTTGAAAATATTGGCATATTGATTGTAGACTTAAGCTGAGGCTCTAGAGAATGGAACTGTGGTGTGGCAAGATGGAAAACTGTGAGACTGTCTTTATACTCCTTATGATTATATGCACATTAAAAATGCTTCTTCCATTCACCTAGTTTAAAAAGAACTTAGAACATTTTCAACTAATTTTACTGCATTTTTTTTTCTGTGTGGACTTGTTTCTGCTGTGTTTTTAAGACAGCAAAATTACTTCTTTACCTATGTTGAAATTACAGGATTTTTATTTAAAAGATCCATTTTTTATTTTAGGCTCACTTCCATTGTTAACTGTTAAAGCTATTATAACTAAAATATTATCTCTTTGTGTACATGATTGGGAAAGATTGTGGTTTGGGATTTTTTTTTTCCTCAGTAGATTATTTTCGTTTGAGAAGCCGACTGTCCATTGTTTGCTGTTATGAATTTTGATAACTGAAAACTGTACTCTGCCTTCTTATCCTTTCCCCTTTCATCTTGAATGTTCTGTCATGGGAACCTGAAACTCAAGAGTTAAGACATGTGAATAAACTAATGTGAAAAGGGGAAAAGCATTTCCAGAAATGATTGTCACAAAAAGAAAAAGAAGGGAAACATTAATTGCTTCATTTGGGTTACCATGCTGCTATTCCTTTAGCAACCAAACAAGGAGTGAATGCATATATGCCAAGGCACAAGTGTAATATAAAGCTAAATAATATAAGGCTCTATACCTAATTGAAGGGTATCTATTTTGTATTTATTAGGATAGAAGAAAAAGAGAAACAGAAATCTCAGTCTTGTTTTTGGCATGTTTATGGTGCTCTAGATCTCAGTGATTCTCTGCAGAACTTTTGTTGTTTCACAGTGATTAACTTTACAATTTTTCATTGGAGATTTTTGTTTTCCAAAACTCATCAAGATGGGCTGAGTTTTACCTGGAGAGATAAAAAGTCTTAGTGTAAACACAGGGTCAGCAATGATTACAGAGCAAATTAAAACCATCCTTTTCATATTCCTCTAAAAAGCCATTCTTATACAGGCTTTTTAATTTGGAATTTCCCTCACTATCTTTAAAAGGACAAAGAAGAAATCCCACTCTTGATTGTCAACTACTGACCATTTTGATTTGATATAAGCTTGTAATTGTTGGAAAGGTATTTCTGCTGTGAAGTTTGTCCAAGACTGTAAGAAAATACACTGCGAAATCTCTTCAATAGCCATCTCCTACTTTATCATTTAGGAAGATGATTTAATCAGGCTTCAGTAGTGAGAAAGAAAAATTAAGAACGGCAAGTAATGCATGACCAAAAACATTGGCATAAGAAAATACTGTTCACTTGTGATCATTAGAATTATGATCCCTTTCAAAAATTAAAAATATGTGTAATAAAACACCTTTTTAAAACCACCACCACACAAACATACATACTCCTCTGTAAGAATTTCCATCTAAATTATTTATCAGTTGTCTCTTTCTTAAATTAGGTTGGTACCCAACTACCATTCTTTCTAAAAGAATGCTTCAATTAAGTTCATCCTGTACCCCCTTTCTCTTCTTATTCTACATATTCTCCCTGAGCAATTTCCTTTTTCATGTGTTTTTCTATATCCTATAAGGGATGATTCCAGAAGCTCTATAACTAGCGTAATATCTTTCTTGAGTTTCTGAGGTATATATTTAAATGGCTAGGTAGATATCTGTCTTGAAGTTCAACAGATTCCTCAAATGCAGCATTTCTAAAGTATAGTTAATTTCGTCTTCCTTAACCAAAGATTTTCTTCCTCTTCTATCTCCTAGCACAGCTAAGGCATCCCTATCCAGCCAGCCATCTTTATTCCCAAAGGAGTTGTTTTAGTTCTGTTCTTACCATCTACCTTCTGACTTATTAGAGGAGCCTCATAATCAATCTCCCTGCCACATTCATGGTGCCTTCCAGTGCTCCAAAACCCTGCTAGAGTGATCTTAAAAGGTCAATCTGAGTCTGATTTGATGCTTGTTAATGGTTCCCCTCTCCCACCTAAGCATTCCCACTAGATCTCCCTCAACCGTGCTAGCCCTTGGCCTTGTATATACATAATACACCTTATTGTAATTACTTATTCACCTGTGTGTTCTATAGTAACATGTGATCCTAGAGATACAGAATTATATCGTGTTTTAAATTTTTGTATCCGTAATCCCTGCACTTAATAGATAGGTAATAATTCCCTGTTGGGCACTGTGGCTCATCCTTGTAATCCTAGCACTTAGGGAGGCCAAGAGGAGAATCCCTTGATTCCAGGAGTTCAAGATCAGCCTGAGCAACATAGCAAGGCTTCATATCTGCGAAATAGAAAATTAAAAAATTCGCTGGTGTGGTAGCATGTGCCTCTACTCCCAGCTACTTGGGAGGCTGAGGTGGGAGGATTGCATGATCCTGGGAGGTTGAGTAGTGGGCTATGATTTTACCACTGCACTTTAGCTTGGGCAACAGAGCAAGACCCTGTCTCAAAAAAACAAAACAAAACAAAACAAAACATTTTTTTTCCATTAATGCTACTGAGTATATCTGTGACTTTTTTCCAGGAGTCTGGCAGACCTGAGTTTGAATTCTACTTCTTCTATTTACTGGCAGTATATGACCTTGAGCAATATATTGAAACTCAACTGAACTGTTTTCTCATCTAGTAAATGAGGAGTATTATCACGGAATGTGTTTTTCAGTTAAACTCTTCATTTTGAGATAATAGTAGTACATAATAATAGTACAACGTGCAGTTTTAAGAAATAAAACAGAAAGATACCACTTTACCTAGCTTCCTCAATGGTAATATATTGTAAAACTGCAGTAAAATATCACAAGGAGGATACTGACACCAGTACAGTGAAAATACAGAACAACCACATCACCAAAAGACTCTCTCCTGATGGCCTTTTATATCCATGCCACTTTTCCTTCTACCTCCACAACCCCCATCATTAACTCCTGAAACAATCACTTTTTCTTCATTTTTATAATTTTATCATCTCAAGAATGTTATATAAATTGAATCATACAGTATATAGCTTTTTGGATTCTTTTTTTACTTAGCATAATTTCTTAGAGACTTGTTCAAGTTGTATGCTATTGCTTTTGTTTCTGAGTAGTAGTCTATGATATGGATGTACCATAGTTTATTTAATCATTCTTCTGTTGATGGATATCTGAGTTGTTTTCCTAGAAGTACTATGAACATTTGTGTATGGCTTTTGGTGTGAACATAAGTTTTCTTTTCTCTAGGATGAATGTCTAAGAGTGCAGTTGCTGGGTAGTATGTATAGTGTTTGCATGGTTAAGTTTTAAGAAGCCACCAAACTGTCTTCCTGAGTGACTTTACCATTGCATATTCTCTTCAATGCATTGTATCAGTGATCCAGTTTATCTGCACATTCACCAGCATGCAGTGATATTGTGGTGTTTCTGTTTTTTTATTTAAGCCATTCTATTGGTGTGTAATGATGGCTCACTGGGATTTTAATTTGCATTTCCCCAATGTCTAATGTTGAAGATTTTTTCACTTGCTTGTCATTTGAATATCTTCTTTTGCTAAATGTCTCTTGCCCTTCAAATGTGTTTTGCCCATTTTCTAATTGGATTTAAAAATTTTTATTGTTGAGTTTTTCGCAATTCCTAATATGTTCAAGACACTAATTTTTTATTGGGTATGTGGTTTGCAGATATCTTCTTCCAATTTGTAGCTCATCTATTCATCTTCTTTCAGAGTCTTTCTCAGAGCAGAAGTTTTAAACTTTGATGCAGTCTAGTGTAAGGATTCTTTCCTTTATATTCTGGCTTTTATTGTCAAGTCTAAAAACTCTTTGCTTATCCTTTAATCCTGAAGCTTTCTCTCTTCCTTTATTCCTAACAGCTTTATATTTCATATTTAAGTCCACGATCTATTTTGAGATAAATTTTGTATAAAATGTGAAACTTAGGTCAAAGTTTGTCTTCTTCTTGTGTGTGTGTGCCTGTATATGTCCAGTTGTTTTAGCACCACTTATTGGAAAGACTATTCTCTCTCCATTAAATTGCTCTTGTACCTTTGTCAAAAATCAGTTTGCTGTACTTAAATGGGTCTGTTTTTGGGCTCTCTACTCCTCAATTGATTTAATGTCTGTTCCTCCACCAATATCAAAAAGTCTTGATTACTGTAGCTATTCTTTTCAAAATTGCTTAAGATAAAGTAGTACCTGCCTTTTTTCATATAAATTTGATAATTATCTCATCTGTCTTTACAGAAAATCTTTCTGATATTTTTTTAAGAATTGTGTTAAACCAGGATATTGGTTTTGGGAGTGGTTTTTTTTTTTTTTTTTTAAAGTACTATGTTGAGTCTTTCTCTTCATGAAGAGGGTTGTCTCCATTCATTTAGATCTTGTTTGTTCTCTTTTATAATTTTGTACTTTTCAGCATACAAGTCCTATATAAATTAAATTTATAACTGTCACTTTTGGGGGGGCAATGGAAATAGTATTATATTTCTAATTTGGATTTCACATGCATATTTATGCATATTGTTAGTATACAGAATACAACTTATTTTCAAATGTTGTTTTTGTATCCTGTAACCTTGATAAATGAGGAGCTTATTTGTAGATTCTTTGAAATTTTCTGTGTAGACAAATATGTCATTTGCAAATAAGGACAGATTTATTTCCTCCTATCTGATCTCTATGCGTTTTAAATTTCCTTTTCTTGCTTTATTGCACTGACTAGAATTTCTCATGCTATGTGGACTAAGAGTGGTGAGAGTGAATATCCTTGTCTTGTCCGTGATATTTCAGGAAAAATGCGTTCAGTCTTTTGCTGTTAAGTATAATATTACCTGTAGGAGTTTTCTCTATGTTTTTTATAAAATTGAAGTAGTTCCTTTCTATTCCTAGCTTTCTGAGAGATTTTTCTTTTTATCATGAATGGATGTAGAATTTTGCAAAACTCCTTCTTCTGTGTTAATTGATATGATGATTAGGTTTTTCATCTATAGCCTATTAATAATGGTAGACTACATTGCTTGATTTTCAGATATTGAACCATTCCTTCAAGCCTGGAAAAAGTCCTATTTGGTCACTGTGTATAATTATTTTTATGTATTGCTGAATTTTGTTTACTTATATTTTGTTAGGACTTTTGCATCTATACTTGTGAGAAATAATGGTCTGTAATTTTGTTTTTGTAATGGTTTTGTTATGAGGATATTACTGGCTACATAAAATGATTTAAGTGTTCACTCCTTTATATGTTTGCTGGAAGAGATTATGTATGATTGGTGTTAATTCTTCTTTAAACATTGTGTGGAATTCTCTAGTGAAACCCATCTGGGTCTGGAAATTTCATTTTTAGAAGTTGTTAATTTAA
This sequence comes from Cacajao melanocephalus, assembly GCA_963573385.1. Taxonomy (NCBI): domain Eukaryota; kingdom Metazoa; phylum Chordata; class Mammalia; order Primates; family Pitheciidae; genus Cacajao; species Cacajao melanocephalus. Next base: position 18,960 of record CAUYLG010004367.1, on the reverse strand, counting down.
GAATTAAATTTTTTTAATTTAAGAAATTAAATTTTCTTAATTTAAGTTATTGGGCTACTTAAATTATTATTTTTTTTCATATTTGGTAGGTTCTGGTAGTTTTTCTTTGTAAGGAAGTGGTCCATGTCATCTAAGTTGTCAAATTTAAGTGTGCAGAACTGTTGATAGTATTCTTTATTATCTTCCTGATGTCTATATCATCATATTTTTTGTTTCATCCCTGATGTAGATAATAATGTCTGTATCTTTTTTCTGTGTCAGTCATACTAGATGTTTGTCAATTTTATTGATTTTTTTCAAAGAACAAGTTTCGTGTTCTATTGAGTTTTCTCTCTTGTTTTTCTGTTTTCAACTTAATTTTTTTCTATTTTATTATCTTAATTATTTTCTTCCATCTGCAAGCTAGTAAATGAGGAAAGCTGGAGGTGTAGTTCAGTCTGAGTCTGAAGGCCTGAAAATGAGGGGTCCAGTGGCATAAGTCTCATTTCAAGACTGAAGGCCTGGGAACCACGAGGGCTGATGTTCCATCTTCAAGGGCAGGAGAATTGGATGTCCCAGAGAGTAAATTCCTCTTTCCTCTGCCTTTTTGTTCTTTTTGGGTCTCAGTGGATTGAATGAGGTTCATGTGCCCAAATATGCCATCTTCTTTAATAAGTCTACCAGTTCAAATGCTATTTTCTTTCTGAAACACCCACACAGACATACCAAAAAATAATGTTTTACCAGCTCTTTAAGTTGACACATAAAATTAATAATCACATGTATCTTTTTGTATTTTTGCTTTCTATATTGTTTTATTTAAAGAGAATTTCTTATGGATAGCATAGAGTTGGTTCATTTTTAAAATTCTCTGTACCATTTCTCTTTCTTCTTTCCTAGTGATTTAAGATTCTTTCTTTTAGCTATGTTTTTTTAAAAAAATAGAACTTCCTTGCTGGGTGCAGTGGCTCATCTCTGTAATCCTAGCACTTTGGGAGGCCAAGGTGGGCAGATCACCTGAGGTTGGGAGTTTGAGACCAGCCTGACCAACATGGAGAAACTCAGTCTCTACTAAAAATACAGAATTAGCCGGGAATGGTGGCACATGCCTGTAATTCCATCTACTTGGGAGGCTGAGACAGGAGAATCACTTGAACCCGGGAGGCGGAGGTTGCAGTGAGCGGAGATCTCGCCATTGCATTCCAGCCTGGGCAATAAGAGCGAAACTCCGTCTCAAAAACAAATAAAAAAAAAGAACTTTCGTTAGACATTTTTCAGGATAGGTCTCCCAGCAACAATTTATTTTTATTTTTTGTTATATGAGGATGTCTTAATTACCTGTTACTTCCTGAGGAATGTTTTTAGTTGATGGAGAATTTTGGGTTCACAGTTTCTTTCTTTTCTTTTTTTTTTTTTCAAGCTATTGAAAAATGTTGTTATCTTTTTTCTGGCCTTCAGGGTTTCTCATGAGGCATCCACTATCATTCTTTTGGCCTCTATGTCATGACTTCCTTCTCTCTGGCTGCTTTGAGATTTTATTTTTTTGCTATCTTTGGGAAAGTAACTATGATGTAGCTTGGTATGGGTATCTTTGGGCTTATTCTGTTTGGTATTATCATAGCTTTTTGAATCTGTAGGGTTTTGTTTTTTTGTTTTTTTGGCCAAATTTGGGGATTTTCACCCATTTCTTCATGTAATTTTAAACCCCTATTTTCCTTTTCCTCTGTTTCTGGCATGCTGAAGACATATTGTTAGATCTTTGGTTATAATCTCACAGATAGTTGATACTCTTTTTTTTCTTTTTTCAGTCTTTTTCTGTTCTTTTTGTTTGGAAGAGTAATTTTAGTTGTTTTTTCTTAAAGTTCACTGATTCTTTTCTCTCTTCCACCTGGTCTTGAGCCCATCTATTGAATTTTTTCTTTATTGTATTTTTATTTTTTTGAGATGGAATCTCGCTCAGTCCCCCAGGCTGGAGTGCAGTGGCATGATTTTGGCTCACTGCAACCTCTGCCTCCTGGATTCAAGTGATTCTCATATCTCAGCCTCCTAAGTAGCTGGGATTACATGTGTGTGTCACCATGTCCAGCTAATTTTTGTATTTTTAGTAGAGACGGGGTTTTACCGGGCTGGTCTTGAATTCCTGACCAGGTGATGCTCCCACCTTGGCCACCCAAAGTGCTGGGATTACAGGCGTGAACCATATTGCCCAGCTGATTTTTTAAAACATGCTTTTTACTGTGGTAAAGATGTATTTAATGAAATTTACCATCTTAATGGTTTTGAAGTGTGTAGTTCAATACTGTGAATATATCCACATTGCTGTGAAACAGATATCCAGAAGTTTTTCATCTTGCAAGTCTGAAGCTTACCCATTAAACAACTCCGCTTTCCTCACTCCTCGCTCCTGGCAGCTAGCCATCAGTCTACTTTCTGTTGGTCTGAATATGACTACTGTGGATACCTTATGCATGTGGAATACACAGTATTTCTCTTTTTGGTACTTGTGTATTTTACTTCATAATGTACTCAAGTTTCATTCATGTTGTTTGTAGTAGCATGTGACAAGATTCCTTCCTTTCTAAGGCTATATATCATTGTATGAATATACTGAATACTGTTTGTCCATTCATCCATTGGACATTTGGGTTGCTTCCGCCTCTTGGCTATTGTGAACAGTGATGCTATAAAACCCTGCTTTTAGTTATTTTGGGTATGTATCTAGAAGTGGGATTGTTGGATCATATGGTAGTTCTGTGTTAAAATTTTTGAGGAACCTCCATATTGTTTTCTATAGCAATTGCCCCATTTTACAATCCCACCATTAGTGCACAAGTGTTCTAATATTTGTCCTCTGTTTTTCTTGATAGTAGCCATCTTAATAGATATGAGGGGATACCACATTATATGCATTTCTCTGTTTATTAGTGATGTTGAGCATCTTTGTTGGCTATTTGTGTATTATCTTTGTAGAAATTTCTATTCAAACTTTTTGTCATTTTTTAATCAGTTATTTCTTTTTTGTTTGGTTGCAGGAGTTCTTTAGGTATTCTGGATTTTAACCTGTTCTCAGCTATATGGTTTGGAAACATTTTTTCTCATTCCATAGGTTGCTTTTTCACTTTGTTGATTGTGTCCTTTGATGAACAAAAGTTTTTTAAGTTTGATAAAGTTTCATCTGTCTGTTTTGCTTTTGTTACCTGTGCTTTTGGTGTCACATCCAAGAAAGAATGTTAAATCCAGTGTCATGAAGCTTTTCCTCAATGTTTTGTTCTAGTAGTTATGTGATTTTATAGTTTTAGGTCTTACATTTAGGTCTTTAATCCATGTTGAGTTAATTTTTGTATGTGGTGTAAAATAAGGGTCCAATTTTATTCTTTTGCATGTGAGTGCCCAGTTTTCCCCCACCATTTGTTGAATAAACTCTCTTTCTCCATTGAATGGCTTTGACACCTTTGTCAAATATTGTTTAACCATGTATATGAAGGTTCATTTCTGGTCTTGATGTTATATTCCATTGGTGTGTTTATCTGTCTTCATGCCAGTACCACATTGTTTTGGTCACTGTAGTTTTGTAATGTTTTGAAACCAGGAAGTTTAAATCCTCTAACTTTGTTCTTTTTCTGAATTGTTTTGGTGATTTGGAGTCCTTTGAGGTTACATATGAATTTTAGGATGGATTTTTCTATTTCTGCTAAAAAAAATGCCATTGGGATTTTGATAGAGATTATGTTTAATCCGTGGATCATTTGTGGTATTCTGGACATTTTAACAACAGTAGGTCTAACAATATTAAAGCCCATGGTCAACCATGAACATGGAATGCCTTTCCATTTATTTGTCCCTCTTTTATTTCAGGAGTGCTTTATATTTTGAGGGCAGTATTGAAAGTCTGGACTCCAATACTTGTCTTTATAGTTTCCCTGTTTTCTGGTTCTTAGGCTAAAGAGAAGCTTTTCTAGGGGCTTGCTGTGCTTTGCATCATTGACGTTACGGGGTTTCTGGCTTTTCAGCTCCAAATCTGATGACCTCATATATCATATAGGATATATGAGGCCTATAAAGAGGAAACTCTTAGAGAACTCACCACCATGTCATTTTTTGGGGGCCCCCAGGTTTTAAGCCAGTGTGTTGTCTTCTTTTCACCTTTCGGAATTTGTTTATATTTATTTTATCTATAATGTTGAGGGATTTTAGTTGTAATTAGTGTGCGTAATAGAGAAAAGTATGTCTACTCCATTTTCTTGAAAGAAGAAGTTCCCTAAGATGCTTTTAAAACAGTGGTTAAGTAGCATAATGTTGTACGTATTTGGATTGTGCAAGGCCTGAGTGCTCAGTAGAGGCTGATGATTGTCTTTTATTATCTTCATTTTTCTTTTATTTGAAGTATCAGTCACACTTTGTTATAGAGGCAGTTCCATTTTAAGTTTACCTTGCTTTAGATAAATTGTATTACCATGAACACATACATTTGCATCTTCATACCCTTTATTGCTATTCTGTCAAGATACAGATTCCAGAAACATTGTCTTTTTAGTATTTTTCTTCTTCCAGGCAATTTTGACAATGCATTTGTATAATAAGATTAGAATTACTAATTCTGGTTTTATTGAAAAACTCTTAGCCATTTCAGCCAGAAGAGGATCATGGAGGAAACAATAAATTTTCTTCATGAGCTAGCTATTCAATCCAAAGAGATGCTGAATTAAGTGTAAGAAATCAGTACACCTCTTTTGTTTGATAAGAAGTATTCCTCTGAAAAACCATTCTGAGATTATTATAAATATTATTGGCTGGATGCAGTGGCTCATGTCTGTAATTCCAGCACTTCGGGAGGCCAAGACAGGAGGATTGCTTGAGCTCAGGAGTTTGACACCAGCCTAGGCAACATGGTGAAACCCCATCTCTACCAAAAAAAAAAAAAAAAAAAAATTAGCTGGGTGTGTTGATATGTGCCTGTGGTCCCAGCTAATTGGGAAGATAAGCTGGGAGGATTGCATGAGCCCAGGAAGTCAAGGCTGCAGTGAGCCGTGATTTGCCCCTCTGTATTCCAGCCTGGATGACAGAGCAAGACCCTGTCTCAAAATATATAAATATATATTCCATATCTGTCTGTAAGTTTAAAGTATGTACTCTAGCTCAGCCTTTAACTTTGGAGTTAATTTGAAACTTATTTCCAAACTATGTTTGGAAATTTACATAATCATGATGACTGCATGTAAACTGTTAGTAGTATTTTATAGAGTTTCCTTGTGTTTTTCTGTTAGAATGAAGCAATACATTGGTGTCAGAAAGCTATTTGGGAAATTTAGAAGAAATTTAAGCTATGGAACATAAGCTGTGGAGTGTGACCCTAAGAATCCCTTTATTCTTACTTGATAAACAGTAGGATTTGGACAGGGAAGAACCTTATTTTCTCTGCCTTTGCTAGTTGGTGGAGGAGAACTTGCTGTTTGAGACAAGAGGGAATTGACCTTTCTATCCTATCCTTTTTTCATCATCCTTAAAGAGGGTTTATTTCAATGGATAGACCATTCATAGTTTTGACAGCTCAAAGAAAAACCCTTAAGGATGAGCAACCACCGAAAAGTTCCAAGGGCTTTATTTCCAATGGGAGGATTTTAATTACAATCATTTTTTCAAGTAAGTACAAGGTGGCAAATGGAATCACAGTTTCAAATGTTAAATTTGAAGACTACACCATTACCAGTGTACTTTGGAAATAAAAGATGCAGCCAATCTAAATCAAAGACATGATTCCAGATTACCTCATAAGAGTATGAGGAAGACTACAGCCAACAGTCGAGCCACTTGCTATGGAAGAGTATACAGTGCATCAAATGTGATTTTCATTAAGCCATGTTACCCTTTTTGCCACTGAGGGCAGGAGGCATCCTTTTCAACAGGCTGTAATAGCTTCTTGTTGAAAGGCTGCCTGCTATGCAGCTGCAGCAGCAGAAAGATAAAAGAGGGATATAGATTCAAATATTGGCCTTGTTTTTTAAATGCTGTTTTTGCCATTTTTGGCATTGGTTTCCAGTGCTTAGAATAGCTGTAAGTATATAGCAATTTATTGTGCGGTTTTTTGCATGAATAAATAAGAGAAGGAATTAATGAATTAGGCTTTATAAACTGGAAGTTTTTGCTGTGCACATATTAAGCTAAGCTTCTCTCCCTTCTCTTCTCTACATGGTACCACCAAACTTTTCCCCACCTCACTCCTTCATCAACCATTTTTTTTTTTTGAGATGGAGTCTTGCTTCGTCACCCAGGCTGGAGTGCAGTGACGCCACTGGGTTCCGGTGATTCTCCTGCCTCAGCCTCCCTGGGATTACAGGCACCTGCCACCATGCCCAACTAATTACATCAACCTTTTAAAACTTATTTTTCTCTCTAGAATTTGATTGTGTACACTTAGACTAAGTGGGAGGATCTCAAGAGAGTATAGAAAGAGTTGGACATCTAGTTCAGTTTTGCAGAGGGAGTGCAGAGAAACTTCTTTGAAGTTTACAATTGATTTTTGGAACCTCACTTGTAGGATAGTTGTGTGGAGAAAGGCATTTAAATTCCATTCATTGTAGTTCTTAGGTCAAGTTAGATCTGGTTACGTACTTCCTTGTTGGTAGAATCCTGCTTATCTTGACAATATCCGTTCCATACTACATTTACAAAGTGGAAACAGCTAAAGCTTGAAACTGCTAAAAAAAAAAAAGTGCATGCTTACATTGTATGCATTATAAGTCATGTGATTACACATCCTCTCATCAGTCCTTTCATGTAGAACTTTCACTTGCATCTTTGGCTATAAATTAGAACTACCTTGGGATATTAAAATAATATTGATGTCCAAGTATCAACCCTGGAGATTCTGATTGAGTTGGCCTGGGATGAAGCCTTGGCATTGAATTTTTTAAAAGATCCCCAGGAGTTTACAATGTGCAGTGGAGATTGGCTTTAGAATGGTTACATTGTTTTATGTTCCATTTGTTCTTTCTTGGATAAGTCACATCCATAATTCATTGACCACAATTGTCTATGAGGCTTATTAAAAATGATATAACAACTTAGCAAATGTGAATAATTGGGATGCAGAATCATTTTAAATTCCCGTTCCCTTTCTATAGTCAGTTTGTAATTAATTCAACAGCAGTGTTTTTTAAGAGGCCCGCCTTTATTAAATGTTTATCTTGTTCAGTTTAATTTCTCTAGAAACAAAATCTCACTTTCATTTTGTACTCATCTCCGGTTTACATGTGGTAAATAAAATGAGCAGAAACAGGTTTGGGGGCAGTTTACTATGGTACACTGGTGTCTTATAGAGAGAGGAGTATTCATTGACTGTGAATTGTTCAGTATCTTTTACAAAGGAAATGAAGACCATCCGTTAATCTAGCTGATCAGTTGGGTGGGAGTCAGTTACAGAGCATTGTTGTGAAAGATTTGTGGTTTGCCTGATTTTAGGTCAATTAACATTTACCCATGAGAAGGCAGTATGTATATCATCTTTGTTTTATAAGTGAATATGTAACTGTGTATTTTTTTCTTATTTTGTATTTAAATTTTTATTCAAAGTTTCAGATTAATATCTAATGTTAATACTTAATATACATAGATATAATCAATATGATCACTGTTATCTCATGAGTGAGGACAGTTTATTGCCGACAATTTTTATATTCCATTATAACCATCTAGATAAGTTCATTATGTGCTTTCAGTACACACTACCAGTATTTGAGTCTTGAGTTTATTCTGGTCTTTGACTATCACATGTGTTGAAGTATACATCACATTAGATTTGTAAATAAATTGAAGAAAAATCTTAAAACTGCAATTTAGATATTAACAAATGTTATTTCCTTTTAAGATATACTAACAGGCATTAGAGTATTAGTAGGTCACTAAAAAGTGAAGATGAGTCAGACCCATCAAAATACATATATACTCATTCTACCACTTGATATGTACACACTTAGAGTTGGTAGTTTATTCTCAATTGTTTATGGCAATTGCATTTGTGCTCATCTTCTTTTACTTTCATATGGGTAGCTAATCATGAGTTTCTGTCTGTTTTTGCTGAACTTTACCTACTGTCTTATTAACCTTGTTTATATCAGTTTGAATTCCTTAAGGACAAAGACTCTAGTCTTACTCTGGTGTAGTGTCTCCAACACAGAAAGCAATTTTAGGAATATACTGTCTTAATTAAATTTATTAAATTAGTCAGCAAATATGAGCCTTTTGAGAAGTGGTCCTGAAAACATTTGTGTTTGCCTTTTTTTTTCCTGGAAGGGAAATAAGTGGGTTTATAAGCAGTTGAGTGCAAGCATCATGGTCTGTGCATTTTCTTTTTGACTGCTTTGCTAGATAATCTTTCAGGAAAGCTGAGTAGCTCAGCAAGTGAATACTAAAGGGAATGCATTCCTTCCCTCTCTGGGGACTGAAACAGTGTTTAACACCACTGTAAAATCCTCAGCTGTGGCTTTCTCTAGTGTAGAGTTTATCTAAAAAGATTAAAAGAACAAGGAAGGTTTTGTGTGCTGTTTCTCTTTCTTTTCTTCACCCCTCCTGCTCCAGGCTATCCGCAAAAAGAAAAAAGAAAAAGAAAAAGAAAAAAAGAAAAAAACGTAGGGAAGTATTTTCTTTGGACCTCCGGAGTATGCAAGTTATGTATGTGTAAGTCTTAGAGAAAAATAAAGGCAAACGCAAGGCATGCCACTAGTGGGAGTCATCACCCGTGGGTAAAATGAAGAAAATTTCATGAATGCATTGCGTTCATACAGCCACTTTTTCCATTGAATGACCCAAACAAGTTACCAATGACAAAGCATTGTTCTTCCATGTGATAAAACAGTGGCCTGTTTGCTTAATTCATGGAGAACTCAGGTGTGTTACTCTTGACAGAGTTGAAAGCCTTCATAGAGAATTAGGAGGGGTATAATTTGGGCACTGTACTCAAAATCTTCCTTGGTATATTGTTTAAGAGCTTCATTACAGTGACTGCCATTCAACAAGAAATAAGGGATGACTTTTAAATATTTGGCCAGATTTTATAATGGCAAGGACAGAGTTTTAGAACTGAAGAGCCCTTTAGTTCAATCCCATCAATCTGCAGATGAGAACAGTAAGCCCAGAATCACAGTTAGTGTTAGCGGCCAGAAGGGAGACTTTGGGTATGAACATTTACTCTACTGGAAACTAATGGCACAACCAGATTTGAACCTTTTCTTCCATTCTGCACTAAGTTTTCTTTTCTTTTTTGGGAAAAGCCTATTATAAATGGAACATTGACAAGAATTTTAATTTTTGCATCTTTTCTTACAATGTTCGCTTTTGTTAGATTTTATAACTCGTTGTATATGCTTTTATATTTTGTTTGTACTCATCATTTTAATGTTTCTATGTAGCATTTCTCACAATCCCTGTGGGTTTTTATTATAATTTGCTAAATTATTCCTTTGTTTGGGGGTACTGACATAAACTTTCCTTTTTTGCCATGAAAGAGAAAGCCACAGCAAACAATGTATATATGTAGCTCTTTATTCTCTCAAGTTATTATTTTTGTCTTCATGATCTGAGTTACTGGGGGTGACTTAATTACAGCAATGGAAAACACTGTAACCTGCCAGCATCAGCTTGGCTTTGTACTGTGTGTGTGAAGGTTATGTTGGTATGAATATGCAGGCTAGAAAAATGGTGCTGTTCTTTGTAGATCAAACAATTGATGAATCTTAATGTAGGATTATGTGTTGCCTGTCAAATTGCTATTTCTACTGAGAAAGTTAAAAGCATTTTTGTTAGTGTAGGTAATTAGCTTTATTAATGTTGGGCAAAATGAATGCTATGAAAATGAAATAAATCTATAGTTTTGAGGTAAAATAAAATTTAATAAGTAGGTGACCCATTCATACACTTACGTGAAGTAACTTCTGAAGTGATACATGCATGAAAATTTACTGTCTACATTAAATGTATATTCAAAGATATTCTTCCTGTAGGGTTCTAGTTATAAACCTTATAAAATACTATGATTCACATATAAAACTTATTAAATACTATGATTCATCAGACAGCTCTAGTTTCATTTTATGAAGTTTTATCTGTTGACTCTGATATAAATTATCACTCTTTTTTAGGTGGGAACATATGGTAATAAGTTATATGGTAAAAAAAATTTAAAGATTTTGACCTAATGTTGATTCAGATTATATTATTTTATCACATTTTCTTGTCAAAGAGCTGTCAGTTGAAAAGGGAAACTTCGTGTTTAGAAATTTTGAGTTCTAAAATGTTTGTTAAAAATTTGATAGGTTCTTTAATAAATGTTTATCTCCAACAAAAAATTCCCTGGTGGTGGAGTTTTTAGGACCAGTGAGCATACATTTTTTTTTTATCCTCTTGATTGTATTATTATATTAACTTCAAGAAAAGTGTGTTTCACTTTGCTTATCTTTGTTTACCAGTGAGGTCAGACACTTTCCCCTATGCTGAGGATAGTATCCACTGCCTTAGAGGTGAATAATCTCTAGAAATTTTTTCTCTGTCCTGGAACTGTTTGTCTGAAACTGCCCTAGTTGGTAGCAAATTCCCTCCCATTCTTCTTCCTGTCTGTTAACACTTTCTGGAAACCCAGCCACCCATATACTTTAAGACTCTCTGTAATCATCTGTGGGCCTCTGCAGATGAGCAATCTGATAGCTGTGGATAAGGGGCTGGACAACCTCTGTCATGACCCATTGCTGTGAAATCTTCACCAAAATCTAGGGGTAATTTATAATAATGGTTAGTCAGTGACATAAGGTTTTGGAAAGGTTTTTGTTGACATTTTTAAAAAGAAAAAAAAACTGATGAACTAAAATAAAGCTCTTCATTCAGTCATGTCTCTGAAACCATTGAGAAGGTTTTTAGGTACATTTTGAGCAGTAAGGAAAATGTGGGCTGGGACTTCCTGTAATCCCAGCAGTTTGGGAGGCTGAGATAGGAGGATCACTTGAACCCAGGAGGTCCAAGCATCAGTGAGCTATGGTCATGCCACTGCACTCTAGCCTGAGCAACAGAGCAAGACTGTCTCTTAAAAAAAAAAAAAAAAGAAAGAAAGAAAGAAAAGAAAATGTGATCTGTTTTTCTGTTGTTTAGCCTTATTTATTTTCCTTGCACTCAGCAGCTCTGTGGTTCCATCACCCTGCTGCCTTCACAGTGCCTCTCATTAGTTTTGGAGATAGAAGTGGTGGCATGAACAATCGGGTGGAGTCGCCGGATACACCAGTTTTCATTGTGGTGATAGTCTTTTCATTCTCTATATATCAGCCAATATGATCTTTTTAAAACACAGAGTACATTCTTCTGCTTAAGATCCTCTAGGGCTTCTCATTAAACTGAGAATAAAATCCAAACACTTCGTTATGGCCTGTGAAGCCCTATGTGCCTCCCTGCCCACTTCCATTCCCACTGTCCGTCTAAGTCCCCCAGGATCCCCGTATGAAACTTTCTTCAGTTCTTGACTCTGTTTGTTCTACCACACGTCCCCATGTGATTGGTTCCATTCCGTACTGTAGCTCTCAAACATTACCTCTTCAGTGTGGTCTTATCTCACCAACCATCTAAGTTTACCCCCGTTACCTTTTTTTTGAGACAGGGTCTTGCTTTGTGGTCCAGGCTGATGTACAGTGCAGAACATGATTCACTGCAGCCTCCAGCTCCTCGGTTCAAGTGATCCTCTAGCCTTGGCTTCCCGAGTAGCTAGGACTACAGGCACATCCTACCACACCTAGCTAATTCTTTTAAAACAAGTTTTTTTTTTTTTTTTTTTTGGTAGAGTTGGGGTCTTACTATGTTGCCTAGGCTGGTCCTGAACTTCTGGACTTAAGTGATTCTCCCACCTTGACCTCACAAAGTGCTGGGAGTTTAGGCATGAGTCACCATGCCCAGCCTCTGTACTTTTTTCTTACTCTCTTGTTTCCTCATTATCTTCTTAATTCCACTAATAACCATCTGAAATTATCCCCTTTGTAAATGTATTTGCTTCTGAATTATTATTATCTTCTTCCTTCTTTCATTGAATGAAACTAAGTTCCATGAGAGCAGGACATAGGGGATATTATAAACTGTTATATCCGCAACACCTAGTACTATGCCAAGCAGACAGTAAGACCATTAATATTTGTTGAATGAATGCTTGAATGGATAAAACAAGTCCCTGTTGTATGGCAGGAGCTGTGCTAGCAATAAAAAATTTAGATAAGTTGAATTCAGTTCCTGCAAACAATGTTTTCCATAATCTGGAATTGTTATTTGGAATTCTTTACAGAAATCCACAGCCAGGCTCACTTGGAAAAATAATCTTGCTGATTGTTATTTTTCTCGTTATGGTTGTTCTTGGCAATAAAGTCAGTTTCCAGGTGAGAATGTTACAGCTTTTGACCAAAGGCCACTGTAAACTTTCCAGTATTCCAGCAGGCGTCACTCCTTGAGTAAGACAATGCTCCTTGCTTGAAGAACTAAATTTTCTGACAGTTGAAGGGAACCTAGAAAGGGTACATGTTAGAATTACAAGTTTATTGTTTTCTGGACAGTTAGCCAAATTTGCTTAAGGACTTAATTGTTACCAGATCAAAGAATGTTCTCTTCATTTTTTAGTCTAGTATATGCTGTATGCTACCCTGTCTGTGATTCTGATTTCAAAGTGAGAAACAAATTCACAAGCATATTTGGTTAGTTTTAGATACAGTGGTGACCCTTGCCTAATCTTTCATAAAAATTAATTTATATTTAATGAGTTATGTCTTGGGATTCCACTAATAGTAGGTTTGATATTTAGGATTAGGTACATAATACCTGGAGTTAAGCTTTGCAAAGCTGGAATTTAGACTGTGTGTCTTGGCCAGAGGCTGGAAGCACAAGGACAATGTTGAGATGAAAAGATTGAGAATTTAAAATCTATAAGAATTTAAAGCCGTTTTACATCACATCATAATTTCTTTTAGCTGGATTGAGATATTTTATAGCTATTTATAAAGGAGTGATTTGCTATATAATTTAATTCACTTACAATTATAGGACATTGGATCCATGGTTATGTTAAGCTAGATTAGATGCAAAGTTGGTGGAAGGATTTTTGTAGATTAAAGGAAGCTAAAGACAAATGACAATGAAATGCAGAGTTTGAGCTTCGATTGAATCCTGGTTTGATGGGAATGCTATGAAGGTCATTTGGGTACAACTGGGGAAATATGACAGACTACATTAGATGATAATATTGAATAAATGTTAAATAACCTCTTGGGTGTCTTAATGATATTTTAATTATGGAGGACAATATGTTCCCTTTCCTGTTCCGTTTCCTTTCTGATAGGGTCTTGCTATGTTTCCCAGGCTATATAGTGCAGTGGTGCAATCATAGCTTACAGCATCCTTGAACTCTTGGGCTCAAGGGTCCTCCTGCCTCAGTCTCATTGTAGCTGGGACTACAGGTGTGTGCCACTGTGTCCTGCTCATTTTTAAAAAATATTTTTTAGAGACCAAGACTTGCGATGCTGCCCATGCTGGTCTCAAATTTCTTTCCTGAAGTGATACCCCTTCCTTGGCTTCCCAAAGTGCTAGGATTACAGGCATGAGCTACCATTGTCAGGACTTTAAAAAGCATTGTTTTCCAGTACATCATGATCTTGAGGTGTCCTTGTTTTCAGACTCATGATAAAGTAAGTGGTAGAGTTAAAGGGGTAAAGTATCATGTCTGCAACTGTTTTCAAGTTGTTCACCAAAATACACAAGTGTGTGTGTGTATGTGTATGTGTGAAGAAGGAGGGAGAGTGAAGTGGGAGACAGGTAAAGAGATAGAGGGTGGTAGATGCCAGTAATAAAATATTAATTAGGAATTTTGTGAGAAAAAAAAATATGACAAGTAGTGAACCTAAGTAAAGGGTATTGGGCATCTGTTATCCTGTTTTTTTTTTCAACTTCTCTGTGGGTTTGAATTTTTGCAAAAATACTAGGAGAAAATATAACAGAGGAGCTAAATTTAGAAAAACAGTAGTACTTATAAGTGATTTTTTGCCACTTCCAAACTTGATAAAAGACTACTTGCTATTTGTAAATTAAGTCTAGTGTCTGTTTTTATTTGAATTGAGTGATGGTGAAATAGTTTTTAATTGGTGCTTTGAGGTTTTATCAATGGAAGCTACCTTTAAAATGATTCTATGTAGATAAATAATATTCTTTAGTATATCCAAAATCAATATTAGGAAGGTAAAGTGGAAGGAGCAGCCTGTAATTTCAAGCATCTACTGAAATATTGGCCAGTGGAAGTATTTTTAGGTTAATTTGTTTTGCATGTTTCCCGAGGGAAGGGAAGTGTGCTTACCAACTCTGTTCATTGTTACCGTCTGTATAGAATTTTGACTGTTTGATTGGTTTTAAAATATCTAATTCATTTTCATATTGTTCCAGATGAATTCACTTTTGTATTGTATCAAGTGATGCCATTTCAAACTTGAAAGGTAAAAATAGTCACCGTTCTTCAAACCAAAATTACTACTAAGAGGTGTGCATGTGTATTTGTGTGTGTTTGTGTCAGGGGAGGTAGAGGGAGAATGTGGATATGAATGAAAATATGAGTTTAACTTTGATTATACAGATAGTACATCTACAGCCTTTACTAAAGCTGCCTTTACATAGTTTCTGGCTTCAGAGATGTGGTAAGGACCTCCTGAAAGGTTGATAAATTGCTTTTAATGACAAAAAAGTGATACTTGCCTTTTGTAGAGTCTTTTTTTTCACCCAGAGATTTAAATGTATCATTTAACAGTCTTCTCTTTGTGCCGTGTTCTTCCATGAGACACTTAGAATATCTAAAAAGATGAATTTTGTATTGTTCTAGTCTTCCCTTTGTTTTTAAAGGGACTTTGGGTCTTCCAAGAGAGTGTGTGTGTCAGCTAAGATTGTATAGCTGGCTGTTTCAGGAGCTGGAATTTAATGCCGTTGTTTTCTGGCCTCTGCAGTGCATCATGTTGTCACTTAAGTGAGATGACAAGCATCTCAGGTGCTCTGTACATATATATGCAAGCCTGGATAACATTTAATGCCAACTGTCATAATTATACATCACTTGTTTAATTATTTATTGTACATGCCCTACTATAAATTGTAAAGTCCTCAGGGTCAGGATTTTTGTCTGTTTTGTGCATTGCTGTTTTTCTGGTACGTAGAGCACTGTCTGGAAGGTGATAGGCCCTCACCAAATATTTGTTGAATGAATGAGTGAATCAAAATAGAATGAACTAGGAATAGATTGATAGCTGCTCACATATCAGGATTTCAGGGAAATAATTGGTTGGCTACAACAACACATCCTCCTCTAACTAGCTGATCTAAACTGAAAAGTTAGACATTAGCTTCCTGTTTAATTTCCAGTACTGCTGGGAATGGTAATACATTAAGATCACTCAGGTTAGTGATGTGACAACTTAGTATGGATGATTTCAACAACCCCTTTTCTAGGAGCAGTTTTTATTGGGGGCAGGGAGAACAAGTTGAGTGCTACTAAGTAAAGTACAGATGGAAAGGGGTAGGAAAAGAGGAAGACAAGGAGATGCAAAGACAAACTTTGAGCATATCATGATTTTGTGCAGGACAACTCTGCTGGTATGTGGGTTAAGAAATACTTCAGAATAACTGGCATGGTCTGTTCTGTCAAGCCTGTTCATTGTCCTATGGTCCCAAGAATTTGTACCATGTAATTTATAACTCAAGATAGTCAAGGCTTGAATTTGGTAACTCTTTTAATTCCGGTATTATGTGTGGATGTTCATGTACAGTTTCAGGAGAGCAAGCTATTATTCTCTGGAGGGATTGTTGGCCTCCTGGTTCAAAATGCTCCCCATCTTATGTGTGGTGTATTATATATCAGTTATTACATCTTATGTGTGGTGTATTATATGTCAGTATAAAAGTTATTACTGTTTGTCAGTTATTCCTGGGTAATGCTGTTAAGAAAATGCTGGCACTTCAAGGGGTTTGAGGAAGTGTTGAGGAGCAGATTTATTTAATATGTGCAAAATTCTAGTTTAGGTAGAAAGTTGTTGAAGTCATGGACCTAAAGTGAAAAATTGAGCTTATTAGAACACCTATTAGAGATCAGACAATTTCTAGTGTAGTGTCTGACATATAATAGTTATGTAATAAATATTTGGTGTGTGGGATGAGAGGGAAAGCGAGAGAAGGAGGACTGTTGTGAGTAGCTACTCATTTAAGTTGTTAATACAGCCAAGCTCGTGGTTCCATAGATTGTTCTTCTCTGTGTTGAGGCTTTAAATGGTATCTTTAATAGTTACTGCTACCTTTCAGATGTATGCAACTGGACATCAAGTAGACTAGGGAAAGAAGAGTACATTTGTTTTCCCTAAAGAACGGGGGCCCCCAGCCCTAGCCATGGAACTGGTACTTGTCCATAGCCCGTTAGGAGTTGGACCACACAGCAGGAGGTGAGCAGCAGGCTATTGAGCATTAAGGTGTGAGCTCTGGCTCCTGTCAGATCAGCAGCAGCATTAGATTCTCATAGAAGTGCTAATCCTATTGTGAACTGTGCAATCAAGGGACCTAGGTTGCATGCTCCCAGGAGAATCTAATGCCTGGTGATGTGAGGTAGAACAGATTCATCCCGAAACCATCTCCCTCCCATCCCCGGGTCTGTGGAAAAATTGTATTCCATGAAACCGGTGCCTGGTGCCAAAATGGTTGGGGACCACTGACATACAAGAAGAGTAATTGAAAAAACAGAAATAGCAATACAAAGTTGCAGTCTGAATTTGTGCATGCTACTTTACCTCCCTGTGTCTCAATTTCCTTACCTGTAAAATAGGGTTACTAATGTATATTTCATTGGGTTTTTTTTGGTAGGAGTAAATGAGGTAATTGGTGAAAAGGAGTTTAGATATGGCAGTTCCTGGAACATCCTAAGTATCCACTGGAATGTTAGCTCTTAAAACTGGTGGTCATATTCATACAGATTGGGTATCCCTTATCTGAAGTGCTTGAGACAGAAGTGTTTTGGATTTGGGATAATTTTGGATTTTGGAATATCTGCATTATACTTACAACTTGAGCATTCCAAATCTGAAATACTGCAGTGAGCATTTCTTTGGAGCGTCATGTTGGTGTTCAGAATGTTAGAGCATTTTGGATTTTGGATTTTCAGATGTGTGTTTCTCAACCTGTATGGTTAAGGCTGAGAGAACAGATGTAATCAGCAGTCAGTAGAGCAAATACTATATAGAGGAAAGAGGAGCGTTTTCTTTTAGGAAGGCTATGGGATCTTTTGAAGAGATGAGATAGCTTGTCTTTAATTCACCTGAAAGTCATTAGCTAGTAAAAAGAAAGAAATTCCGGGAACTGGAGCAGAGAGCTGGAAATTCAGTGCCATCCATGCAGATCTGCCTTGAAATTCCAGGGAAATCAGAACAGGAACCTCTTCAATTCTTCATTTCCCTTCACTGCAAAATAGTTATTTTCTGATTTTGGTAAAATGATTCAAGGTTCAGGGAGACATCCTGAGGTGATACAGTGTAGGAAAGCATTTCATAAAGATAGGATGGAAGATCTGGGCACAGCAGTGTAAATTGGACATTTTGTTCATCCTGTGGGCTTCGTACAATTAGCTGTGATCCACAGGACTGTCTTGTCTATCCCAGTGTTCTGTCAGAATCAGGAGCAGCTCACTGTGAGAAAACCCATCTGAGGAAAACAGGAATGAGCTGATGGTCATTGTATCCCAAAATGACACACCAATTAGGTAGCCCTTGGGTGTGAACTTCCTTAAAATATTTAAGGAAAGAGACTGCTGTTAACATACTCAGAGAACAATTATATGTTGTTTACCACACGATAAGAGAATAAAACTGTAGACTTACTTCTGGGAGCTTAGATAAGTTGAAATATGGGGGAATTAAGTGATATGGTATGATAACATAAATCATTTGGAAGCTGAAAGTTTTGGTAGAGCTAAGAAAGGCCTTGAGACCCATCCAGTCTCAATCCCATACCTTAAAAATTGGGAAAGTGAAGCTGAAAGATGGGCTGTCATTTCCCCCAAAGTTACATTGCAGAATAAAGGGCTTGTCTGGATATCTGACTACTTTCTACTCTAAGACATTTTCTGTCTTTATTTTAAGATAACTAGATATGTGTCTGAGGGCAGAACATACCTCTTTTGTACTATACCTTTAAAGTTTTCGTTTATATATGGTTTATACATATTTATGTAAGGGTTGCCCTCAAAATGGAAAAGATTCAATTAGGCAAGAGTATCAGGTGTTGAAGTCATTTTATCCTAGAGTTATGAAGTCTCATATTAGTCAGCTGGGCATATCCTCTTCATGGCCTATTTGCTGATGTTCCCATCTGTTGTCTCATTGCTGGTTGTGTCCATGTGAGATGGAAAAGTGTTGTACTGAACCGAGCATAGAAAGTTAACACCAAGACAAAAGTAGGCCAAATTGCAGGGTCTTTATCGCCGGCGACCACGGAGGACTCACGTCTCTCCAACCCGTGGCCCCGGAGGGAGGGTGTCAATACCTTTTATACCTTTCTCTCTGGTAAGGGTATGTGGCGGGGGGTGGGTGTGAAGGGATTCAGACATTTAGGGGGTCCCGTACATCATCTCCGGGGCAGAGAGGGGAGTGCGAGTCTCTCCGGACATTCCCAGGGCCAGAGGCCACATTGTGGATATATTGTCACTTCGATTGTTATCTACGTGATTTACGGAAGTCAAGATAAGCCTTAGTCTGCACATCATCTGGGTTGTAGTGGGAATAACAGATCTTAGTTATTTATTACAGGGCGCAGGGGCCATGATGGACTCAGTTTGGGCTGTTTATTCTAGTCACTACCGGTAAACAAAGGCAAGTAATTTTACTTACAGACGCCAAGGCTAGCAGTCATTGTGAGGAGAATGGGGCAGCCGTTACAACTTATTTAAAACACAACTTTGTT